>JBBKCR010067052.1:0-10228 GCA_037577295.1 Ladigesia roloffi | reverse complement strand
TAATAGTAATAGTAATAGTAATAGTAATAGTAATAGTAATAGTAGTAGTAGTAGTAGTAGTAGTAGTAGTAGTAGTAGTAGTAGTAGTAGTAGTAGTAGTAGTAGAAGAAGAAGTAGTAGTAGAAGTGGTGTTAAGGAGATCTATTTTGGTCCAAATCAATGACATTCTTTTCGTTTAATGTCTTAACTATTGTTTTCGCTTCCTGCAGGAGATATTTGAGCGAGGTATGGAACTTCACGCCAAGGTCACTCTGTTTGGGGAGGGCTGTCACGGACATTTGGCCAAGCAGCTCTACAAAACCTTTAACTTGAGAGAAGACTGCCAGCCGCAGACCTACGCCATTGGCCTCAAGGAGGTAAATCAGTTTGTGTAGTTTGTTTTCACCCAAAAACCAATTCTCAGATTCCTTTGTGACCATTGTATTGTCTCTATTGCACTACTGTGAGAATCCATTGAGATTTATATATTCAAACTATAAATCCTTCAATAACTGAATCCTGCAACTGGTATGTGATGTGTGGAATGTAATTTAACGATGATTGCATTCATAGTAGGCTTTGATGGTAATATGGTATACCGCAGTATCTAAAAATAACAACAGTATAAGCTTTAATACCGTTATACCATCGTAAAAACAATACACTCCGTCCGTAAGCAAGCCGAATGACTGTCCGACCCACGAATGGCATGAGAAGCCTGCATTAACTCTGTGTGGGATCGACCAATCGGCGATGGTTAGGGGCGGGATTTGGATTTTAAAACATGGCGGCACCCGTGTGTACGGGCTGGACTGGAAGCCTGCACTAAGATGCAGCCGGGGGATGCCATGGTGAGCTGGACTGTTCTCCCCCAGTAAAGGAGCGGGTCGTGGAGGCGTGAGAATTTAAACTCGAGACTCTTGACCGTTTTTTTGCAATTTGGGGATTTTATTGAGTTTTTGGTTTTAGTGTTTTTTTCTATTTTGTCTAATTTGCATTAATTACGTTTTATTAAAAGAATATATATTTTGTCCTGCTTCTTCTAAAACGAACCAACCAGGGGTACAAATTCCCCCCACCCCCTCCGGCACATGAACCTTACATCACAATTTTTTATTATTCACGGTAATACCGTATACTGAGGTAAAATAGGGAGGAGGTATGACGATATCAAATGTGGATATCGCCCAAGCCTAATTCATAGTTCATTTTTTTATTAGTTTTATTTGGTACTCCTTATTTTTTATTGTTGTTTTGTTAATTTGTTACAATTAATCAGACCAATACAGAATGTAGTGATGCATATATTGTATTGTTTTAAAACTGCAATTTACATTGCATTGTCCACTGTCATAATAAATCTTGGTGAAATCTGAATAATGCATTATATTGATTGCTAAAAAATCCTAAATTGTCAGATCGTTGCACTCATGATTTTTCTCTGCAGTTGTGGGTGATCGATGAGAAAAAGTGGCGCCCAGGTCGTGTGGAGCACTCGGTTGGTTGGCCCCTGAACCGAAATACGTATGGAGGATCCTTCCTCTACCACCTGAACGAAGGAGAGCCGCTAGTGGCTCTGGGCCTGGTGGTGAGTCGGCCATCTCTCAAATGAACTCTATATCAGACTGATGGTTTCGAAGGATTTCAGTGGATTGACAAGTCCTTCTAGTCCCTTTGAACTTTTTTTTTCTGCACTGCATGGCTTGCCTTTGATCTTAATGGGGGTTTCTACTGATTGCCTTTCATTTGTCATGTGCATTGTTCAGGCATTAATAGAAATGTGTTCTGAAAGGCTTTGAACTTGCGTTTGCTTGCCCAAGGTGTAGCATCATGACATCTAGATCGAATGTTGAATCGTGAAACGCGTCAAGTTAAGAAAAAGGTGAAATTTTTTTGAAATATTAGATTAATAATAAAATAACATTTTCCAATAATGCTAGCTTGAAAGGTATACTATATGGATGTCTGGGACTTTAATGAAGTTGCAGTCAGTTCTATTGACTTTAATATGTAGGTCTCTTTGCAGCTGTAACAGCTTTCAATATTCTTGGAACGCTTTCCAATATTTCGAGGTTCTGGGGGAATTTGTGTCCATTCATTCTGTCCAGCATCTACGATGCATTGGATCGCAATCTCCATTCTAGTTCATCCCAAAAGGTGCTGGATGTGGTTGAGGCCAGGACTCTGTATGGCTCATCAAGTTCTTCCACTTTGAACTCATCCAGCCATTTCTTATGGAGCTTGCTTATTCTTATTGAGTCGTGCTGGAATCAACAAGGGTCTTCCACAAACTGGATCCATAAATTTGGAAGCATGGCTGTGTCCAAAATATCTTGGTATGTTGAAGCATTAAGGTCCTTCACTGGAAGGAGGGGGCACCAATTTTTAATTCAGTAATTCAGTCCCAATACTTTTGTCCACGTTGTGTATATACACCGAACAATTGAAACTACTGATAAGTGATAGGTGAAGAACACTGATAATCTCAATACAGTGGTACAGGTCACTGGGTGGGATATATTAGACAGCGAGGAAAAAGTCGGGACGGGTTCTGAGAAACTTCGACAAACACCAAACTCTGATGGCCAGATGACTGGGTCAGAGCCTCTCAAAACATTGGGTATTGTGCAGGGTTCCTAGTTTGAAGTCGTTAGTGCCCATCACAAGTGGTCCAAGGAACTGGAGACTGGTTCATGGGTGCTCAAGGCTTATTGTTATGATTGGGTAAGCTAGCCTGCCTGGTCTGAACTCACTGAAGTGCTGCTGTAGCACAAATTGCTGAAACAATTTTGGCAATGATAGAAAAGTGTCAGAGAACTGCATTGCTTTAAGCCATGGATGGGGCTGCACAGTCTGGTGAGAGTGCCCATGATAACCCCTGTCAACCACCAGAAGCACCTACAATGTGTTCTTGGGGAAGAGATGGCACCAGGATGCACTTAGGGAAGAAGGTGAGCAGAAAAGGGCAGCATGACGCTCTGGGCAGTGTTCTCCTGAGAGACCCTGGGTCCTGTCCTTCATGTGGTTGTGTTTACTTGGTCTCTAAATTCCTCTCATCTCAGTCTGATCAAGCCTCGGTGGGATTAACTGGAGAAATTCAAAACTTAAAGGGCTTAAGGGCACACACAGCTATCATCTTGGTGCAGATACGACCGCACACTTTCAGAAGTGTTGTGAAGTCCATGCCTCGAGATGTCAGAGGTGTTATGGCAGCATGAGTGAGGTGGTCATAATGTTATGGGTGAATGTTATTTACCTGACATGAATGAAAAAGCAACACATTTAAGGAAAGGTCAGCTTACAAATGCTATAAGAATGTGAAGTGAAAATTATAAAACACTTTCTGCAGATAATACATATCTTTTAAGGCTCGAATAATTAAGCTAAAATGCTAAGGTGCACCAAGTTTACACATTCTTAGGAAGTAATATAGAAGTTGTATTCTTGTTTAAGGTTTGTTTAACGTGTGTGTGTTCATGTGTGTTTCCCGCAGGTGGGCTTGGACTACAGTAACCCATACCTGAGTCCATTCAGGGAGTTCCAGCGGTGGAAGCATCATCCTTCTGTAGCCCCCACACTGGAGGGGGGCAACAGGATAGCATATGGGGCCAGAGCTCTGAACGAGGGTGGCTTCCAGGTACTGTATCCCCAGCCCTGTGGCAGCATTTTAAATAGGTAAACTCATACTAGTGTGTTTTATGATGTTTATGTGGGTTCAAGGACCAGAACAGTCATTCTCCTGTTATTATTGTCCAGCTTTCTTTGTTCCTTACAACCTTCTCATTCCACTATTTCCTTTTCTTTTTATTATTGGCTACATTGTGGATTAATATTGAAAACATCACCTATTGCTCTGATGGTAGCTTTTGGCATTTTTTCAGTCAGATTCATGAGGAATCCACCTGGAATGGTATTTCATTAACAGGCATTAGTGGAGTTTATTAGTGGAGTTTCTTGCTTTCTTAATGTGTTTGGGATCATCAGTTGGGTACTAACCTAGTTAGTAATCTGGTTCCACTACCTTTCTACGCCACATTATGGCAAGAACCACTTAACTAAGTAAAAAAAAAAAAAAAAACAACAGTCCAACATTACCTTATATTGGTTGTTTTTTTCTTTTAATAATTTGGTTTACTGCATAATTCCATGGGTTCCTTCATCATTTTGTTTGTTTTTCTTATTTTCTACATTGTAGATGAATATTAAAACAAAAACACCATTGAATGAGTAGGTGTGTCCAAACTTTTGACTGGTAGTGGACATCAACACAAACAAGGGGCAGCTCAAGTGAATCAGTTCTGGTAAAATAATCAATTATTCAGGATTTATGTTAATTGGATTCCAGGGAGGTCAGTGTGGATCTGAAGAGGGGTGGGGGGACAAGGGGAGTGTAACATGAGATACGCTATCGGATGATGGGCAGCTGATGTACGAAAAATAATGTAAAATAATGATTCTCATCCAGCTCTGATATTCTTGAAAGCCTAATCCATCTTTTGATTTTTCTTGCTTTTGAATACTGATGATGTCGTCTTGGATCCCATTGTCCATTTCAGATAGGCATGGCTGTAGGCTTATGCCATAATGTGATTATAATAATCTTATTTTTTAATATCAGCCTACTCATGAATTTTGCTATAAAATCAGTTTCTGATGTAATGGAGCCCTATAGGCTGGACTAATGACACTACTGGAGGAGTGGGGGGGGTGCTTTAGGCAACAGGAACTAATGAAAATCATACGCTTTCTTCTTGGTAATATTACAAAACATTAATATGTGTAGTATTGAGACAGTGGGAGGGTACTGTGTACTGGTACTGAAGTAGGCTAATCTGTGAACTGGGTCTCAGTGGATTTGCACACATTGATCTTCATCCTTCACACAAGCCAACATTAGATTAACCAAACAAATCACCTAGAAACAGGACAAAATACACAAACCAGTCAAATTTCAACAGATAATGCGGAGGATGTAATAAACAATTATGTACAAATATGAATAAATGTAATTAAGATTACAGTCTGGGTCAACAAAGAAGAGAGCTCAGCAATTTCCCCACTCAAACTGTGATCAATCATTTATTAGAATTTATTCCAGCAGCTAAGTATTGGGATAATTTGCAATTAGAGTCCGAACGCCTGCAAGTGTGTAAGGATGTCCTCTTCAGCCTTTTATCCGTCTTTATTGTACAACGTACACTTGCCTTGGTGGTTTTTTGCTTGGTGGATTTTTTTTATGTTATTTTAGGTTCTTTATCATGATAAATATATATGTACTCAATTTTTTAATCAAACTATTCTATTTCTCTGTAAAAATCTCGTATGATCACATGTATGTATTTGTATACAGATTTGGATATAGATACAGTAATTATATGAAGAAAAAAAAAACTCTTGGTGAAATTTGAGTTTATGATGCAGTGAGTTATTTCCTGAAAAATTTAATGTCATTTGATCATTCTAATTTAAAGTGAGACTTTTACAGCCTTACTGAGTCATTCTCATTCTCTGCAGTCTGTGCCCAAGCTGACGTTTCCTGGCGGCGCACTCATCGGCTGCAGCCCGGGCTTCATGAACGTGCCCAAGATCAAAGGCACCCACACGGCCATGAAGAGCGGCATGCTGGCCGCCGAGACCATCTTCAGCAAACTGAATGACGACAACCTGCAGTCGGAGACCACAGGTAACCAGCAGTCCCTCCTCCACTCATCACCATCTCTCCTCTTTCCCCTACCTCCCACTGAGCCAGTTGGCTTAGGATGTGCACAATTTTCCTACATTTCTACCAAATGTCAGACTTGTCTTTAGTTGTTTCAAATAAAATTCAGTAGTTCAGAATGAGCTAATCCTGCATTTTGCTGCATTTTATTCTTTCCTTCTGACACATTTTGTGTGGATTTATGGACCAACTAGAGTCATTCATTTCTACATGGCCGTTAATTCCTTCAAATTAACCAAAAAAAGGCACTTTTCTTCTCCTGTCAGGTCTTTATGTCCCTGAATATGAGCAAAGCCTGAAGGACTCCTGGGTGTGGAAAGAGCTGCGCGCCGTGAGGAACATTCGTCCATCATTCCATAACTACTTTGGTCTGTATGGTGGTATGGTGTACACTGGAATCTTCTACTGGATGCTGCGGGGGAAAGAGCCGTGGACGCTCAAACACTGTGGTGAGGAAACATCTTCCACCCTTCTCTCCTCTCCTCCCTAATGTCAGGGAGTCGGACAACACAATAGAATTTTTGCCCCTGAATATAATTAACAAGTCTAAGCTCTTTATCATACATAATCTCTGTGAAATGTCTAATGAGACAAAAGACAGGATTTGCATGGGAAATGATCATTTTAACTTAATTTAATTAAGTTTTTTAAATAAGGAGCTTGTCTTTAGATATTTTTTCCTGTTCACTTTTTGTTGAGTGTTTAACATGCATAGGTGTCTTATTATATGAGCTATTGCGGTGTGTGTGTAAATAAGAAACACCTCTATGTGTTGTGAGTGCAGTAGTGTGTGTAGAGCAGCTTTTCTATGGTATGTATTCCAGCAGCATCTCTCCTGATTCAGTTTCTGATGGATGAAACAGCCGCACATGCACACACACTGGTCTTAACATCACTGTTTAAGGTGCTACATTTGGAAAATAACGAGTTTGGTGTTCTTTAACATAATTTATATGTACTTTTTTAATTACTCAGTGTTTTTTGTTTGGTATTTTGAATCAAGTGTGGCCAATTTGGACTAACAATATGGACAGTGTGGGGTTTCCTGTTTTACTTCTGTGGACAAATTAGCTTATTTCTGTCAATTTTTTTAAATAATGTAAGGCATCTGAGATGTATTTTAAAAGTATTTAGGACAGGCCCTGAGAATAAAAATCTGGTATTTTATGTTTGTTAAAAAAAATGAATCAGGTTTGGACGCGGCCCAGCTGAAGCCAGCGAAAGATTGCACACCCATCGAATACCCGAAGCCTGACGGGAAGATCAGCTTTGACCTGCTGTCGTCGGTGGCCCTGAGTGGGACTAATCACGAGCACGATCAGCCCCCGCACCTCACGCTGAAAGATGACAGCGTTCCTGTCGCACAAAACCTCGCCATCTACGACGGTCCCGAGCAGAGATTCTGTCCCGCAGGTGTGTAGACAAACGTAACCTGTTAGTCGTGTCCTTGATCACCTTTCTCACAGCATTGAAGATACATTTGTTAGTGTCAGAAAATGTATCTTCAGCCCAAACAGACAGTAGTTCTTGTGCTTTGTCCTTTTCCCAGTTGTTCATTAGTACTGTTATCAGTCCTCCAGAGCGTTCCCATGTTGTGATGACATGTAAGACCAATTAGAAAGCAGTGATGCTCTTCATCGAAATTTCTAATATTGCAACTTTTGTTGGTGTATGTGTAGAAGGTAATACACCAAAAAAACAATCACCTAATCTCTTCCATGTGCAGCACATGGTCAACAGGTTTTCTGTTCTGTATTGAAGAACAAGGGAAAGTTTTTTGTTAATCCACCAGAGGATGTAAGATGAAAAGCCACAATTCTGCTTTAAGATTTGACTTATTCATGTCTGAATTGCTACTTTTGCATTAATATTTTTGCTTAATTACTGTGAATTTCACTTCGGAGTGTTTTTTCACCCTCCCTCACAGGTGTGTATGAGTATGTTCCCCTGGAGTCTGGTGAAGGTATGAGACTACAGATCAATGCACAGAACTGTGTGCACTGTAAGACATGTGACATCAAAGACCCCAGCCAGAACATTAACTGGGTTGTTCCTGAGGGCAGCGGAGGACCAGCCTACAACGGCATGTGATTTTCTTCATGTTTTCCCTCCACCTCCCACGGGTTCTTCTGTGGTATCATCCAGAAAACATATCATTCAGGGTCTATCTTTCATTAAGCTTCAAAATGTTCAGTACTTTGTGTGCCTGCAGAACTTGCCGATTCCACTGACATTGGCATTAAGAGAAGTGTAACTTATCATGAACAAAGTGGCATTGTGTGTTTGTTTAAAAGACATACAGGATTGTAGTAGTTTGTATGTAAGAGATAAAGAGGGGTGACCAAGAAAGCTGTTAAATACTGTTCAAAGGAGTTGATCTGTACACTTACACAAATGGTGAGTGATGATGTTGCATTAGCTCCAGGTTTTAGCCTATAAGCTAGCTGCACTAGCTCATTAGCTCCAGGTTTTAGCCTATAAGCTAGCTGCACTAGCTCATTTACTGCTGTATATACTGTCAAATTCACGAACTGGTTGAATAAATTAATTTTACCAACCTCTGGTTTTGTTTTCCTTGCAGAGAGCCTCTGATGTGTATGAGAATGAGCAGGACTTTATTACAGTGAACTGACTGGGAACATTCCAGGAACACATTACCGTTAATACTCTTAAAACAATCCGATGAACAATAAGGTTAAGACAAATAAATACAGAGACGCCCAACAGTGCCAATCCGGTCTTAAACGTGAGCCTACTTTTTCGCTGAGCACATTGAACAGAAGTCTCGTGTCCACCTAAAGATCAGGCTTCCTTATTTAGAATGCATTGGTATAATCATACACAAAACATATTCAAGTATTTAATGTTTTCTAGAATGGATCCAATTCCCTGCTTTAGTGCTTTCTCCTGTAACCTGCAGCATGTTTCTCAAGTTCATGAATCCCTGCCTGTTGCCATTCCTGCAGGACTGAACAGTGGACTAAAGGCAAATGTATGTGAGCTTGTGAAGGTAGATCCGCATGTCGTGAGGTTACTGGAGATTTCTTTAAGCAAACATTTTAGCATAGATCTTCTTTTCTTGCTCCTTCTCCTCCTTCACTTTCTGCTTCACCCTCAGCATTTCATTTCCGATAGCTGAGGGGGAAAAAAGAGCAAGACTGAAATGAAATGCAAAACTTCCAGCAGTGCCGATGGTAATGTTATGCTCATTTTCTGAAGAGGCATGCAGTGATCAAAACATGAGCTTGAATTTGCTTTGAAGGAACCGTGTTGTGACCAAAGCAGGAGTCTGAGCTTAAAGTGCATGTCTGGAATGGAATGAAGCGGTCACCGACTCATTCACCTACTGATTAGAACGATTAGAAGAATTCTCACCTTTGTCATCTGGTGCAATCTCCTGGGCTTTCTTGAGATCAGCCTGTAAGTTGAGAAGACATTATGTGCCTCTGAAAGGTGCAGAACCAGCAATTTGTTGCACTTCTAAACTGGCCTGTTTCTGAAATAATTCAAGCCCAATTTGCTCAGCCCATCAAAATGCAAGTCTGATTGAGCACCAGTTTTAAGTTCTCAGGTTTAATACAGCGGTGCTAATGTTTAAAGGAGCTCTTGCACTCTATCAGCTTTCATGGACTAACTTTTATAATTTGGGAGATTTCACAGAAGAAACCAAGAACCCTTGTGGTATGTTTTTCGAAGAACCATCCAATTTAAAATGAATTAATATGAGAAGGTACTTGCGCAGGCAAAGCATATTTATTCTACAGAATAATTTTAATGACCCCCGTGGATTTACAAGGAAGTGTGTTTTTACATACCATAGCCTTGCTGAACTCCTTAAGGCCTTGCCAGGCCTGGGATCTCCGGAACAGAGCTTTGGCGTTTTTCTGATTGAGCTCCAGAGCCTGGGAGGAACAGGAAAACAAGTTAACAGATGAAATGTGTGCCTGCTTCCTTATTAACATTAAATTATTTCTCTGAGATGTTTTACAAACAGAGTAAGCAGCTGAATTGTTAGAGTGGTGCAGACCTGGAGAGCCATTTTTGCCTAAGGGCTACAGTCGAGAAGGTCAGGCCGTGGATGTTTTTGCATTTGGGCATTTTTTTTCTAGCTTCAAAAATAAAATTTCTCTCAGCAATGCGGCCAAACGGGGTTGGGTTTTGTTAATGAAGCCGTTTATGAGATATTCTAACAGATAAACTAGTACAATCATATACTTTTTAAATTGGAATAACACCAGGTGCTGTTAACAATGTCTCAAATGGTCCAAAACTGCTCAGAATTGCTAAGCTCAGTTTAAAATTATATTAAATTGTTTTGGGAGAGATAAAGGTATGTAAGAGATAAAGAGGGGTGACCAAGAAAGCTGTTAAATACTGTTCAAAGCAGTTGATCTGTACACTTACACAACTGGTGAGTGACGTTGTTGCATTAGCTCCACAGGTTTTAGCCTATAAGCTAGCTGCACTAGCTCATTTACTGCTGTATATACTGTCAAATTCAAGAACTGGTTGAATAAATTCATTTTACCT
>JBBKCR010067014.1:0-10228 GCA_037577295.1 Ladigesia roloffi | reverse complement strand
GATGCGCTCGCACAATATAGCAATGATAGGTTGCGCCAGTGACGAAAGCACGTTGCGCCGTGTGCATTATCGGGCCCGTAGTGTTTATTCTGTTCTTTAAGCCAGCGCATGTCACGATAAGAAATTTATATTTCAGTCTTTGGCGGTTCAGTGCAGGGAGGCCATTAGGGGGTGTAGAACCTCGTATGTTTGGGAAGGATTTGCCTTTCATGTCCTCATGTTAGGATATCTTAGCCCACAAAATCATGCCTAAACTGTGCTAAATTTTTTATCTGGCATTAGGCAAACCATTGCATGAAATAATTTTCTGTAGCTTTTTGAGTCAGATCAGGCCTGTTGTGTACAGTTCTCACTTACTATGTTTCTTTAGAATGACACACTGAACAATTGTGTGATGCAGGGAAAGTTGAAAAAAAAGAGAAAATCCTCTTTAACAGTATGAACAAGGGCGCAGATCCACATGTAGCTGACAACAGCACAGCACAGCCCTCTCTGATCACACTGGCATACAAACAGTAACGTCTGTCTAGTGACCTGTCATTTAATTTTATCTTGAATTCACACACTTTCTTCCTATCGCCTCCTGTTTTAGTCCTGTGCATCCAGCTGTTTCTGCCTCCAGTTGCCTGCAGGTGTGGGGCTCCTACACTCTATCTCTGATCAACCAGAAAGACGTATCCTAGTGGGAATCATCTCCTGCATCCAGCAGGGCCCGGGCCAAATTCAAGTTTCAGCCGTCCGCAAAATGTCAGGAAATAAATCTGTCAAACTACATATATTTCTGCTGAAGCATCTTTGACATGATTTCACCCAGTGGAAATCTGCTGCTCCACACAGAAAAAAAAAACACATGGTCCTAAAACGTACTGCCCTCCTGTCACACTATTTCAAGCTTGTATGATTATTCTTGCCTAATTGCACTTGGCTACAATAGGGACCCTGGTCTCTACTGCTGACATGTCACAGACAAGCCCTGTATTTCACAGTGCTTTGTTCAATATATTTTCCTAGTATGATTAATGCAGACCATCCAACCTCCTGAGTGATTTACTCTCTGAAAAACCAGCACAAAAAACTAATTAGCAATCCCTTTGTATATCATGCTCATTAATTCCATTGGTTATTAATTACAAATGTCAGTGGGAGCAGCCTCCTTCTCTTAGACAGTACAGTATTATTTTTATGTATGGAGGAACAGTCTCATAGGGTGGCTCTATTATTACAGGATATCAATGTGAGAAAAAAAGAATCAGCTCAATTAATACAGCATTGCCTTGTTAAAGGGTTCAAAAGTGCACAGTGAATAAACACTTGCTAGTCTGGTTCTTATGAAGATTTTGCCCCTTGCAGACTGTGCCCATGGTACAGTAACAGTGCCTACTCTTCTCAAAATGATTTATACTACATTGCTGTGACAATTTGGAACTGGGCATAATGACATAGGCTTATGTTTGACTGCTCCAGAGCTCCCTATCCAATTGGCAATGCTTTTCTACTGGGATTATACAATGGTACCCCGTAACCACAGCTTCTTTTAACATGAACAGTATGTTAATATATTCAGGTGTACCCATGGTGAAAAGAGATGGGTTTTTGCCTTTCAAATGATGAGTTTTCCACCGTATCTAGAGCTGAAAATAGAACTTTCAGGCATTGGTAAAAGAAAGAACTGAGGTGATGTACTATATATGCAATGTACATCCATGAGCTGCATCAGTATGTGTAATTAGAAATTGCGGTATGCCATAATTCTGTGATAATATTTACACAACAATAGTGAACTATTGTAGTGTACTCTGCAACCAGCGTTAGAAAATACTTTGCGACATATTTTTCAAATGTTTTGAGGATTGTGTCAGGGACTTTTAAATAAATCCCACCTGCCTTTTTTGAGCAAGCTGTGATTTAGAGAAACAGGACCGAAAAAGAAAGAGAGAGAGAGCGCCAAGAGAGAAAGAGAGAGAGCGAGTTAGAGAGAGAGCAAGTTACAAAGAGACAGAGAGAGGGCTAGAGAGAGAGAAAGAGAGAGAGAGAGAGAGAGAGAGAGAGAGAGAGAGAGAGAGAGAGAGAGAGAGAGAGACGGAAGGAACATAACATTGTACCTACTGACAAAGTTCTCATGCTTCATTTATGCTCAAGTACATTTTGCCTCAGGCTTCCTGCGGATGAAAAAGTAATAGAACATTTTTCAGTTTCAAAGATGTCCACCGTGTCTGTTTACTTTGTGTTCAAATCCCTTCGCATCAACATTTGAAAGTAAATTGATTCATCACACACTGTTATGGTAGATGCTGTTTACCGCCAGGCTCGAGTTTGAAAAAGCGGTGTGTCTTGATGCAAAAGCTATAGCAACGGTTCAAGACAGTCTGTCGCTGATAACTGGAGGTAGGGAGTGACTTATGGCCACACCAGACAGTCATGCTTTAACTTGGGAAAATATGCTCGAAATGAATTCTGCATGGGCCTAACTTTTTAAATCACTCTTTAGTACAGTCGAGACACTTTCAGGACAAGTTCGGTTTTACTAAACTGCAGTTTCATTGTTTCCCTCCAGACTGACTGGATCCTTTCTGATAACGAGTCAGACTGTGCATGGGAGACACACTAAGACATCAAAAATCGAGGAAGTCATTCAGCATTTATCTTTTCCCACTATTTGTTTGTGTCAACATCCTCAGTTTATGTGGTGTTGAAATTTAAGAATATTCTCCTGTAAATGCTTTGACCTTGCTGCAAAAATAATAAGATCATTGTTTCACAGTGTTTATCAGATTTAGTGTGGCACTGCACTGAAGAACCTGCAGCACTGGCTAGCCTTAAGCTATGGTTGATATATGGAATGATATATGGAGCACAAAGTGTTTTTTCAAGGCAACTAATATATATGTAATATTTATGTCAGGCTTTATCAGGTCAGGAGCTAGTTTTGGGGTTTTTTGGGGACATTAACTTTATGTCACCTCATATTTCCAAATGATGTGCTTGCTATGTATTCAAACAAAATTGCATCAGCATCCTTCACTATGAAAGGAAACTGTATAGTGGTCCATTGTCCTTAGACCCTGCTCCATCTTAGATTGCTCAAAGCTGGGCAGTTTTCTGCTTAAGTACATTTCCTTGAAATAAGTTCAATCAGAATATATTCCCTGACTGGAATTTACCCAGAAGTGAACAACTATTGGAAATGATGAATAGATGCCACAATTATGTTTTTTTAGTACAGGTTAGGTAAAAAATTGGAAAAATTCTGAAAAAATGTTAAGCATTATGAAATTAAATGCTTCTTCCCTTTTTAAACACTTCCTTGCAAATCCTCACATCTCGTGATCTGTATAGTAACATATTGTAGAAATACTGAAGCTTTCCGTCACCCTCTGAGCTTTGCTTCCCTTCGCTTTAGGCTTATCTAATTCTGCATTCTGCTCCCTTTCTTGCACATGAGGTCCCCAAAATGGTTTTCTGGATTAGCAACTGCAAGCAGACAAACAAACAAGAAGAAAAACTGTGCAGCCTTGGCGGTGATAAATCATGTATACATTTAAAAAAGAGCCTTTGACACAGTGCATCAGCTCCAAAGAGTATTTACACTACTATTTCTTTATCTTCTATTGCATGCTCAGTGAATTTGCCTCATCATATTTTAAAAGAGCTTGGCCATGCTGGCGAACAAGATCCATATTCGATTCCATTAACTTGCAGTCGATTTAATTCATCATTTCGGCTCAAATACCCAAAGCAGATTGTGGGCCCCTAAGTAAATCACACTGCACTGAAGCCTTGAGGCATATAAGGCTGTAAGAAAGTTAACATACAATACCGAGAAATTACCCTCTGTCACCTAGCTCTGAGATTTTGATTGACGCTTCACATGAGCAGTACCGACATCAGGACAACTTGCTGCACTCCACATTATTGGTTGTAAATTATAAATGTTGCAATGACAACATCTCATGCCATTAATTATGACCAGAGGCTCCAGCGTTGGGGTTATTACTTCTTATGTGTGACGATGTGAGGATTGAAGTAAGCAGGATGTAATCGCAGGATCCAAAAGTGTTCATGCTTAGAGCAAGTAACAAGAACACAAATGAAATTGAGAGGTAAGTGGTGCACAAAAACATGAGAAACTACAAAAACACAAGGGATAACAAGAACAGGAGCACCACACAAGCAAACAGGAAATGAACAGGTGTATCATGAGAGACACAACTAAAAATATACATATCCGAGTTATAGACCAGCATGACAAGCAGTTTTACCAAGAGCAAAGTATATAAAGACCAATAATCCACAAACACAGACTGAAACACAGGGGAAATTAAATGGGGCTTGGCTATGGTGGGGCTGGAACCAAAACATTCTCACATGGAACTGACACACAAGCAAAGGCAAACAGACAAGAAAACCTAGAAAACAGAACGTAGAATGTAAACAGACAAAAAACAGAGAAAAGGAAGGAACAGAACATTACAAAAAGCCCAAAAACAAGGGGAAGGCAGGGAGAATGTTACACTATGCCACACTGTCACATGATGAAAGAGTCTGGAATACCTGACATAATGACACATCCCAGACTGGTGCTGTAGATAGGACTGGGAGATGGCAAGGAGACACAAGACACAAGACAAATAGCGGGGAGAGAGTCTCCCTCTGGGCCTGGCTCCCAAACTGCATGTGAAAATACATCAGGCCACAAATGCAGGTTCAGCAAGGCCTGGAGTCCTGTCACGTCTTGGGCTCTGCCTCACGCAGAGTGATAATGGGAAAGGTGCACGTGGAGGGCCCCGTTTGTCAAGTGTAAAAGCAGTGGCATGGCACCTTCATTATGGTCCGACGCTGTGCTTTCCGCGCCGTGTTACAGCTCAGCACTCAGTGCAGTTCCCGACTTGAATTTTCATTGCGTCACCTGCAGACTGTGAAATTTTAGAGAATAGGTGTTGATATCCGGTTCTTCTCTAACTGACCTTGCCAGAGATAAATTGCTTTGTCATTTCATCCATGACAAAGAACATCAAAAAATGAAGGATATGAAGGAAAAAAATATAATACATTGTCTTATAAATGTTAAACACGCTTGAGTTTTGAATTTGTTTTTGTATGCTGATTCCAGCCAACATTTCTTCTACAGACTTCACAGATGATGTCCTATTATTGTTTCTCTGAACTGTTAATTTGATGGAGTGAGGCCTATCTGGGTCAGGACAAGTCTGAAGCGATGCGAACAGTTCTGGGCCCATGCAACAAAATAGTCCCAGTCGTGGTGGATATTTACAAAGTGAAATGAGCCATAACAGCTTCTAATATCATGGGAGGGGTATCCATGAGACCTGCTTCATCATCTATATGAATCTGGAGTGGACTGAGCATTCTTGCCTCACAATGATCACTGATGTGGATGCTGAGGGAAACATGGTGGACTCGCTGCTTCTCTGTGGTGTGTGCTGCCGGCTGAACAGTGTCTTGGCAATGGGACACGTCTGCTACCATAGCTCAGCCTGACAAGTTCTCATCATTTCTTTTCTGCCTTCAGCAAACTGCTGAACATGAGTAATTAAAAGCAGCCAAGTACTGAGTGATGACACCAGATTTTACCTGACTGCTCAAAGAAATATGTCACTCAAAAATGATGATATTGTTAATCATGATAGTATTTCTTTTTTTTTTTTACAAATCATAGAGCCATATGACACAATACAAACTACAATGCCCATGCAAAAGTATTTGCACCCTTGCTAAAGAGGATGGAAAAGGGTTAGAAAAAATCCCTGTGTGTTAATATTATAACAATTATAACAATTGTCACAATTATTACCTCAAGAAATCTGAGTTGAGAATAGTAAATGAATTTTGAGCCATCACATATTTTACTGACTGTTTAGGAACGTTTAAGCAGTTATAATTGACTTTCGGTTTCACTGGATGCATAAAAATGTGGTGACAAAGAGCCCAAACACTTTCATAGAGCATCGCTATAGTAAAGACTCGAGAATATTCCATTACAAAGAGGCAAATCTATGCTGATTTGAATAAATGAGGGAACAGATTCTAGGAATATCACCTTGTCTTATCATTTTTGTATCAACATTTAGGGTACGCATTAGGAAATGTATTAAGAGGACTTTAGAAAATGTATACTGTCATGAATCAGCCTTGAAGAGAGCACCACCATTTCAGAATTATCAGTTTGATATCACCTCCATAATAAAAAATTCTTTGGGAAGTTTGCCAGAAAGAAGCATTTCCTATCTTTTCTCAACAAGCAAATATGCTTTGAGTTTGCCAGACAGCTCTGAAAACTTAACTGGGACAGGGTGCTGTCATCAGAGAATACAAAAACTATGAGCACTTGTTTACCAAATGTGGATTTGAAGGGCAAAAAAAGAATACTAAAGAGAAAAGCACCTGAAAGCAAGGATTTGCGATCCTCAAGGGCTGTTTCTCTTCTAAAGGCTCTGCAGTTTTGTTCATATGCTGTATATTTCATGTTTAAGGTTTAAGGTTACTTTGTCACCCACAACTGTAAACACATACATAGTGTGTTGAGATGTTTCTCCTATGGTGCAACATATAGTAACACTAAATACAGTGCAAGTTACCACAGAGACAATAGATAATTTATAGACAACAGACAATACAATAAATAGATAATTGTAATGGTAGCAAATGTAAGGTCTTGCCCTGGACTGGAGTCAGGCACAGATACTACTAGTACTAGGTGCTGGAACCTTTACAGCTGGGGGGAACATTTGTCCCCCTACTATTCAAAATCATTCATTTCGTCCCCCCACTTTTTGTTTCCTGGAGTACAGCTGAGACAACCCTGCACCACCCAAACTCCCCACCCCCAGACATTGGGCAAGTTTGTATAGTGCAGCCCCCCAAACCCAAGGGCGAGACGTATACTGATGCATCCCTCCCACATTAAAAATGCTTCTGATGCCCCTGGCCTAGACTAAGAGACATTTTCTCAGTACAAAGTATACGAAGCTCTGTCTAGTTACCAAGCATTTTCATTTTTTCTTGTCTGTTTTGCTCTCTTGCTTGTCTCTGACCCCTTTCTGGATTATTGGATTACTCTTTCGCCCTGTGGACTTGTCTTCAACTGCTGCTTATTGGATTTACCGCTTATGGACTTTGCCTCTTATATTTGTGAATTGTATCTTGGATTATTTTTACAGCAGATTCTGAATTTTGGTCAGTATCAGAGTATCATTAAAACAGTAAAGTGTGTCCACTGGGTAAACCTTCCAGAATGACTATTGCAGTAATTATTGCACAGGAGGCATTTAGCAGAGTTAGAAACTGCAATGATTAGACAGTATAGAAATGAGACAGTAATGTGAATGGGATGTGAATCTGATACAATCCAGTAATTGGACAATACAGATGTATTACAGAAATGAGAAGGGTATGTAAATGAATGATATTGCTCAATAACCATTTATAGATCCATATATATTGCATCATGTCATTTATAGAATATGTTTACATGGCAATGTGGAGAACTGGCTGCAGCAGCAGAATTTAAATGATAATCTGGTGGCTAAAACTTGGTCATGCTTGGATCTTCCACAAGGACAATGATTGAAAGCACACAAAATCAAAATATGCTCAAAAATGATGAAATAAATCAATATTTCTGCTTTGCCATGGCCATTCAGTCCCATAACCCAATTCCAAGTGAAAACCTGTGAGTCATGCTTAGGAAAAGAATGCACAAAAAAAGATGGAGGACTATGGAGCGATTCTGTCGTAAACACCTTCCTCTGTATCCCTCAGTCTTATTAAACATTATGAGAGGCTTAGTGTTTTCTTTTGACAAAAGGGAGCTGGCAAAATACAAAATGAATGTGTGCCAATAATTTGTGAATAACATTCAATATGTTAATTTAGACAGTTTTTAATATTTGCTGAGTAAAGAAGACATTTAATAAGCATTACAGCGAATTTCATCAGTATTTTTCACTCATATTAAATAAGGGTGACAACAGTTCTGGAGGGCAGGCTAAATCGTCCCCAAGAGCTTTTGTTCAGTGTATTGCTATTCTTTAAAGGGAACAAATGTATACAATTTCACTCTTGCATGCAGTCAATCAACCAAGACATGTTTAGAGTGCAAATTTTCCTTCCTCACTTTAGAGCGTGAGTTACACACATAAAAATATATCACTAAAATGCCCTAAAACCACACCCGGCTCTTCATTAAGGCACTGCAGAAATGTTACTGTAGTTTATGATGCAGTACAACTTACTCTGAGCTGTTAAACAAAACTGCACTTCTACAGGCAGACATTTTAAGCAGTACCAGATCTTGGATCAGTTCCCACAAATTTATGATTGTAATTGCCACAAAAGCTTAGATCAGCACTCCTACTCCAGAGAGGGTTTGTGAAAACAGATACTGTTGCCTTTAAAAGCCTTTGAAAAAAAATTATTCTGTTTTATAGCCCACAGTAAGCCATGGAAGCACAATGAGTAGCGCGGTTTAAATCTAAGGTTTAAATCTGACTCCTGGTCTTGTCTATGAGGAGTTTCAGGAGAGTTAGGGTTTCTAAATTGGTGCTGGGTGTTTGAATGGTGTGTGTTTGTGTGTTTGTTTCCTGCAATCATCTGTGGAAAGCAATTCACAGTTCCAATACTTCTGAATGAAAACAGGGTGCCCTTGGAACGCTGTGAACCTCACCTTGCCCACCAACTAGAGGTTGAAATGGCTCTGCCAGTGTGCACCACCGCAAACAAGATCCCCAAACCCTGTTCAGAGGGTATGCTGATGGTGTCCAGGTGTCATCCTTGGATGAAAGTGTAATTGCCAACCTGCTGGCCCAGACAGATGAATTCCTGCCATGGTCAAACCCATCAAACGTGCAGAATTTTATGAACGACGCAGTAGCAGCAACTGCTGGTACAAATCCAAATGCAACAAACCCCACTATTTTACTCTTATGGGAAAACCTATAAAGGTCTACTCAAGCCACAAGAAATATGCCTACAGCCTTGTGAATTTTAAGAGGTGGGTGTGGTAAATAGGTACCAGAGCTGCCCTGTGCCTATAAGTACAGATTCTCTTGATTCCTCCCCACTGCCCATAGAAACTAGAAGACACCAGAGAAGTGGCCCTAGCAAAAATATATCATTAATTTGCAAATGTTCATATCCTGCAAATAGTCCTTAAGGACCTGGACAATAAAACAGTGAGGCCATCAGGAAATGGCTGGGACTGAACTCAGACACTCTGCAGGATATTATATTTTTGTTACACAGGGAAGCAGGTGTTGGAGTGCCAAATTGTGTTTCCAACCAAATACAACCGTTATGGTACCCTGCAATCTGAAAATGATCTGCACATAAAATCTGTTGTACATATTATAAATGGCTGTAGCAGGTACAAAGAACGCTACACCGTATGTAACAACTGGATTGTTAATCTTATTGCTGTTAAAGGACACCTTCAAAGCAATTTGTCTATGTATAGTGCCAGACTGGTTCACTGATGATGTGTTGTGTAACACCCCTAACACCCCTGATATTGTGGTTCTGGACAACGACAGAAAGCAGGTGATGGTATAATAGGTAGAGTGTGTCTGTATATGGACATGGTCTTCCATGATAAGATCACCAAGTACCAGCTCATTATTTCAAAGATTAGTAATTTAGGCTACTCTTGCAGGTCGATAGTATTGATATTTGGCAGTTTTCTTGCTGTTTGGCGCAGACAGTGGGTTTTTTATCCTTGATTTTCAAAGCGGTAATTGAAATATTTGAATCCTGTCTAGATAAATGTGACTTGTGGGTTCCAATAAAGAATTACTGGTAAATTGTGCCTGTGGTGGGCTGGCACCCTGCCCAGGGTGAGTACCGGCGACGCTAGTGAGGATTAAGCAGTTACAGAAATCAAGTAAGAAGGCCATGGAATTCCTCAAGGTCACTGTGATCTGGCTGACTGACTTGTTAGACTTGAACATATTGTTTGTTAAAATGATAGTTCACCCTAGAATGAAAATTTTATGTTTATTTGCTTACCCCCCGGGGCATCCAAGTCAAAGGTGACATTTTTTCCTCAGCAGAACACAAACGCAGATTTTTAGCTTTAGCCGTAGCAATCTGGTAGTCATATAATGGAAGTGAATGGGTGTCAGACCTTTCTAAGGACAAAAACATGCACAGAGAAATCGAAATTACACCCTGTGGCTCGTGACGACACACTGATGTCTTAAGACATGAAACGATC
>JBBKCR010066974.1:0-10229 GCA_037577295.1 Ladigesia roloffi | reverse complement strand
GTTTCTCTCTCTCTCTCTCTCTATCTTTCTCTCTCTCTGTTTCTCTCTCTCTCTGTCTCCGTCTCTGTCTCTCTCTGTCTATCTTTCACTCTCTCTCTATCTCTTTCTTTCTCTATATATCTCTCTCTCTCTTGTTCTTTTCTCTCTCTCATACTCTCACTCTCTTGTTCTCTTTTTGCTCTTTTGCTCTCTCTCTCTCCCTCTCTCACCCATTCTTTCCCTCTGTCTTAGTCTTTCACTGTTGCTCTGTCACTCACTCCTTCTTTTTTATTCTTATGCTTTAATTGTCTCTCTCTCTCTCTTGCTCACTCTGTGTCTTTGTCTGTTTTTCTTTCTGCTGCGCTGCTCTGTTTCTCATGGATTTCTGCTTCTGAGTGATGCCTGGTGGAAATGTCTCCTTGCTCAGATGATGCGTTTCAGAGAAATTTCTTTTCTTTTGGGCGATGTCTAATTAAAGAGCGACCAGAGCGTGCTGGTCTGAAAGCCTGAGAGGCTGTTCTGTGATTCCGGTGTTCTGTTCGAAAAGAGAGAGAGAGACGGAAAAGCAGAAAGAGCAATGGGAGTTGAAGGTGAGAATCTCAACAGCTGACCCGGTGCAGCTGAAGTGTTGCTTTGAGTGTTTTCTATTCAGTTTGTATGTGAGTGTGTGTATGTGTTTGTGTATGTGTGTGTGTTTCACCAAAGAAACCGAGAGGCTTACAGGCCCAAGGCCACTGTTCTCCACTTCAGTTTATTTAAGGCTTTACACTGTCATTCATAATACTTTATATATACACTTTCTCTCACTCTCACACTCTCTCTCACATACTGTCTCTCTTTCTCTCTCTCTCTCTCTCTCTCTCTCTCTCGCCATCTCTCTTTCTCTCTCTCCCTTCATCTACCTCCTTCTGAGTGTGGAGGTAGAGGGAATTTCCCAGAACTGGGACAACTCTATAAATATTCCGTCTGCTTGAGAAAGAGAGAACAGGATGGTGCATCTGCCCCGAAAATCTCACCTTGACTTATTTTACCAACAGTCAGCCTTTATCACTCCTCTACAGCCTCAGGCCTGATCCTCAGGATCACTACTCAGCAGTTCTGGCCTGGGAGACATGTCCTTTTTCACAGTTTGTACTGTTATTTACCTAGATTTTCAAATGGATCATTTACCCGTATCTTCTATTTTGATAAACGAGTGGAGACACTAAAGACTCAGCATTCAGTTATTGCATTCCTTAACTTATGAAATGATTCACACCTAATCAGCTGGTAGATTTGTACATGATTAGGGAAGTTTTAGAACTACTGAACAATAACTGGGCCCACTGCACCCACACAGGAATTGTGGGCTGGTGCCAGTATCTTTGATTTTTCTGATAAACATCCTCTGATGACCGTGCAAATCGTGTAGACATTATTTTGCAACCATCTTAAACGCGGTGGCCTCCTGGAGTTCAATAAATTATATCATGAAGCATAAACTTGCACTGGACAAAACATACACTTGTATGTCCAGGTTCGGTGGCATCCAAACACACATTTTAATATCGCAAAACATTACACTTGTAGGTTTATCTTACTTGGGCTTGAAGACTAAAAAATAAATTTTTTATAATGGAAAATTATTTGGAGGTTGTTTGTTCGAAGCCGAGGACAGCTAGCATTATCACTGATGCTAGCCCCCGGTTGACAGCAGCCCCCTGCTTCACTTGGTGAATGGATTAAATGCAAGTTCACACTGTGTGCTGTGCTGTTGTCTGTTCAAGTGTGGCTATTTACTTTATCGTACTGAATCGATTACCCAGAATTTTTCCATGACTCGGAGGCAGCGAACGCTAAATCCAGTTAAAGAAATTTCAACGCACTGAGGGGTTAACAGTCCTGGAGAACTCGTGATGGTACTAGCTGTGCTCCATGCCGAGCTGACTCTTCGCAGGCCGTCACAGGAACACTTGGGTTATGTGTTAATTGTGGTGAGCACTGCTACTGCAAATTGGCTTTTAAATTAGATGCAAGTCCATCGAAGTCCTTCTGCCGTGAGCAGAATTTTCACTCCATTTAAGATCATTAGTTTTCTGAGAACAATGTGATGATTAATGTTCGAATTTATAGTGAGTAATGATTTCAGCAGCAACAAACCGGCTCACTCTATAGAGGACTACTAGACATAGAAGGCAGCACTGATTCTGTCTCTTTTTATTATTTTGAAATAGATGTAAGAGATGTAAGAGATATTATTTTGCCTGTAACTTTATAAAAGCCAAGCCTTTTTTCCCCAAGACCCAGCAATCCTGGTAAAGTGGTTATTTTTGTACTTGCGCAGGTATGTTTAATTCTCTAAATCCAGCAAATCATCCATGATTTGCTAAGATGGTTTTTCTTTGATCAGTCATGTACCTTTTCCTGAAGATGAAGAAACCACATGACAACTAGAAGAGGCCCAAACAGGCATGATCAGATCCTTCAGTCCCACTGTACCGGTGTTTTCATCTTCGAGGGCTGTCGTGTCTGCTTCTCTCCATGCTGAATTTCCTCAGGCTCCTTCTGATTCCCCTGCTTGCCTACAAAGAAAGCCTGAACCAAGCAACCAAGCAGAAAAATGTTGTTTCCAGCCAACCTTCTGAGTGCCAGTTGCATCTCTGTTCTCTGGGTGAAATAATCAGGATAAATTCATCAGTACCAGACGAGGCAGCTGCTCATGTGCGCGCGTTACTAATGCCAATGTTTTATTGACACATTTTCAAACCCAAGTCTGTTTTTTCCCCCTATAGTATTTATTCTAGAGACTGACCAATAGTTTGTTGATAATGTGGAGAAGTATTGCCAGAACTTCTACCTACAGTTTTTTATATGGTTGTGGCTAGGGCTGGCCAATAAATCAGTGTCATCACTACCACAATGTGAGTTTCTGTACTAAACTGTGATAAAGTGCATCAGATTTGTTACACTGTTCTAAACAAGTAACTCCATTCTCTGAACTTTAATTGTACCTTCCCTAAACAAACATGTTCTGTGCTATACTCACTCAGCTTTGATTGAAACATATTTTTCAGTTGACATGGGGAACTGGTGAATTCTAGCATTAAACATTTCTGTTTACTTTTGAGGTCCTAGAACAGAGCCTTGTGGGACTCCATAGTTTACTTTTAGGTCCTAGAATAGAACCTTGTTGGACTTCATAGTTTATTTTGTATTTATTGACATTTAGTTATGAAGTTATGAAGGTTCTTAGTTATGATTTCAACCAGGACAGGGCAATTGCGTTGAATTCTGTAGTCTGTCTATTCATGCGATCTGTGGCATCACTGTACCCATGGCAATTTTGAGAAGACAATAAAAGGTTATGAACTACCTTCATTAGTTTCAGTTTCAGAAATGCATTAGGCAGAAATCCAGATGCCATTTATTTAGATTTGTGATTTTTTTGCACATATTGAGCATGAGTTATATGAACACTGTGAGTAATACCCATGTTCATAATCACACATTTAAACATTCAGTATATGGTCATTATGGCCAGTGCCATATTTCACCTCTCATAGTGTATATTTATAAATGTGATTCTGGTGCACATATGAACATACACTATGTGGCCATTATGTGCAGTGCCAAGCGTCAACTGGAGTGGTGTAAAGCCACTGGACTCTGGATTAGTGGATATGTGAACTCTGGAGTGGTGAATCATGCTTCATGTTACACTATTACTGTGAAAGCCTGATTGTTACTGGTTTAAGATTTAAGACATATTTAAATAAGCTTGTGGGAACTGAATCAATTGTGCAAGTAGAAGGGTTTGAAAAGTGTTTATTCTTAGAAGCTCTGCCTGTTGCAGTGAGTATACCAGCCTCTCTGCTGTAACTACATTTTGCTCTATATCTGTATCACCTGTATTATATAGTGAATATATTGGGGAGGGTTTTACATTTCTTGTCGAATGTATTTGATTTTATTGTTAGTCTATGAAATCCTCGATAATCCAAACTCCAGTAGACCTTTTAGCTGCTTAAAACTGGTCAGGCTTTAATTTATGCTTCAGGAGGACTCTAGGGACCAGGACTGCAGCTGATTTGAGGTTTCTGGAGTGGCTGCGTTAAAATTCTCATTGAGTATACCTCAGAGCTGTCAAGGACCTTATTATTTCTGTGATTTGAAATAGTGCAAGCTGAGACAGAAGAGACTCTTGAGCAGTGAAGTACTTCTAACGAGGTGTTGCTTCGCTGTGCTGCCAATGCTAATATTTACTGAGTGTGACATAACTGATTGTTTTGAGGGGCAAAGACCTTGACCGCTATTGTCCCTGCATTTAGTTTGACCATTTTTCTGTGCTGTTCAAACTTGAATAGCATTTACCGCCATGAAAAAATAAGAGACCATTTCCCTTTTTTCTGTTCACTGTTTGTACAATTAGCGACTGTGTGCAGTTGAAAGGCACAGGTTGTGATTCTTTTAAGAACTATTGCAGTGTGAGCTCTGAAAAAAATAAACACCTCTATGTATGTTGTGAGTGTCTGTGTTCCAGCAGCTTCCATCTTGATTCAGGTTCTGGTTGGATGAAACAGTCACACATGCACACTGTGCTTTTAATATCGTTTACATTATTTTACAGTTACAACAAGAAAAACAAAGTGTTGTTGTTTAATATTTCCAAGGTGTAATAACTTATTTATATGGCTTATTTCAACAATGTTTTAAACATTTTTGTTTGGAATTTTGAATCAAGTGTGGTCAACAGTGTAAAAAAAAATGACATGCACATTTTACACAGACACACACTTTAGCACAAATGTGCTAAACTGGGAACAAATTAATAAAGCTGCCTCTTATTTTTCTCCACGTCCGTATTTAATTACCTAGCAACTGGTGTGATTACATTCGTCTTTGATTTCGACTCTACGAATTTTCCATTTGTTTCAATGTCTTGAAATGATCAAATGATAACTAAAGCCCTCAGTATTGTGATATTTATGTAAATAGTGATATCTCACCTGGTAAGACTATAAACCCAAGTAATGATATAGTACTGATTTAAACCCATTAATAAATTGCACATCTGAGTTGCAGCAGGTAATTGCACAGATTGTTGTGACCGGGGAAGGGGTTCTAGAGTCTGAAGGGTGTTTGTGATAGTGGGAGGTGTTATAGGGTCTGATGGCAGTGGAGAGGAAAGATTTTCTGTGGCATGGAGCACTTTATCCTGGTGAGTCTGTGTCTAAAAGTGATTTCTGGTTCTGCCAAAAGACAGTGGAGTGGATGATCAATATCTCCTTTTCTACTCACAAACACACAAGCTCAGGTTTCTCATCCCCATCCCCATACTCTTCTTTAAAACCTTGAAGCTGTGATGGACACTGCAGCTGGAACCTCTGTGTATCATATGGTCCCTTCTGAAGAGAGACACGGCAGTAAGTGAGGAACTGAGTGACCCTGAGTGTAATGTTTCCAGGAGCTGTATTTTTACCACTGCACAGACTGCATGAAGAATGCATAAGCTCAGTTCCTGACAGGTCCCATCACACTGTGAAAGTGACCTTACCCAGAATCAACGTCTGTGTGACTTCGGCCCATTAACCCTCACACTTAAGCAACTGTGATGGGCTAAAGGGCAAAACAGGACGAATTCCCACAGGGAAAACCCAGTGCTCACTGATCAACACAGTGGGGAAAATACTAATAAGTATTTCTGCTGGTAGTATTTCATCATGAAAATGCTGATTTACATTACATCACCATTGATGGATGTGTGTGTGTGTGTGTGTGTGTGTGTGTAATCATAAAATAAAAACAGAAAATAAAAATAAAGAAAAATATTAAATGAGGTGTGTTCAAAGTTTTGACTGGTAGTGTGTATGTGTGTGTGTATTATAACTATATATGGTTAGATAATTAATTGTTTTTAATTGTAGTAAGTCTTATTTATAAAGTATTGTCTGAAGAATAATATTTTTTGTATTATATGTATAAAATTGTATTATTATGCCGAAAGACAGAGTTGGAAAAAGACATTTTGCTTATTAATCTGCTTCAGACTTCTTGGTCAACTGAACATATCCAACAGGAATCAGACAATAATTCTGGGGACAGTAGGTGTGATTAAAAGCATGGAGGGAAAGAACAGAATGGAAATAATGAAGCTAAACTTGGAAATTGAAAAAAAGACTACTGAGACTTTCAATTAGTCTCTTTGAATAATAGATACAAAGACATTTAACACATCCCATCTTTGAGTTTGAGTTTTTAAAGGTTGGTACTGGTGCGTTTCCCAAAGTGTTAAAAGTATTTTTAATTATTTCATTTTCTCAGGCAGTATAGTTCTGTTTACAATTCCATTTGTACAAGGGAAATTCCACTGATCTACTGAAATGTCTGGATTATTAAATTACTGTGATCTGAATTCCTTCTGAGTTTGGTTGTGAAGTGACCAGGCGTCTGCCTGTAAAATTTCCTTATCTATTGAATAAAAGGATTATGAATGCACTGCCTGATATCTGAGGATTTGTTTTTGCATAGTCTTGAGAGGAATTCGGCCTTAACCTCTATCTGTGTGGTGGAGGGTTACAAGATTTGCAACTTAGGTTCGATTTTCTAGTATTTTACCATCATCAGCATTCTGTAACTCCCTCAGACATGTACAGGCTCAGTGACGGGTTTGGAAATTAAATCTGAAGACTAATAGCAAGTCTTCAGATCCCAAAAGTCGCCCAGACATGAAAACCTCAGAATGTCGATACATTACATTAACAAGCAAATGCTTGTATTTATTGTAAATAATTTGTGTATCATTTCAATCAGTTCCGTCTACAATGAACCTTTTTACATCAAACCGCTTTGTGTACGTCTCAGTGTCAGTGTAAATAATAGGAAGAAATTCTCCTCATGTATAATATACTGGATATTACAGACTGCCATTGTGACCCAAGACACTATATAAGCTCCATACGTGTGATTGTAATGTACCATTGTGGTCACCAGGGAGATTTAGTATGTGAGCACTTTATTAGAGCCTCTTTTGGATAATAAGTCCTTATAATAGAGGCCGGCAGTGTAATGCCTTCACAGCCAGGGTGTGTGTCCTCAGTCACACGGAGCAGGTGTGTGTTTCATCATGCTGCAGTGTTGGGCTGCCTTTGATCGTCTCTGTAATCGTTAGGAGATGATCATGAGCTGCTCTTAGCCGGTACATAATGGAAACCTTGATCTCCTGCTTGCTAATTCATGAGGGTGTGTTACACTTTTCAGATGTTTTCAGCTGGCACTGTTACCACCTGTGTTTGAACATATCTGTGGAGGGTAAACCAAACCCCTGGCATCTTCTGCTGGAGTAGTGTGTGTTTGTGTGTGTGTGTATTTGTTTTTGACCTTTGAGCGAGTGATTGTTTTCATTAATTATCTGGAAACATGGTTTAGCGAGCGGAGAGAGATATGGTGTCTTGATTTTCAATTAGTGCTGGTGTTCGTTTGAAGAGGACACTGTTACCCAGCGAAGATTGACAGGGTCAAACATTTGATATTGACTGTGGCATTGCTGAGGGTCACGACACTTTGCCAAAATATCCAACACTGTGCAAATATTGTTCGACACCTGACCAAAAGCTGTTTACTCCTAGGCTAACACTAGCACTAGTATTACATTAAATACAAAAAACTTTAATACAATGAATCCTGGTTTTATGCATTTAGAGAAATGATTCAGACCGTGTATTTTCTGGTATTTTTATCCATTTGTTTTTATGTAATTGTTACATTTTTAGAATTTCTTTATTAAAATTCCTCAAAATCATCACAGATCTGTTAATTGTGAAAACTGAAATTTTATCTGTTTTAACACATGAGCTTTGGATCAAGCAAGATTCGTTTGGTTAAAAGGTATTTGTTTACATCAAGTTTATTTAAATGATACATTTAGTTTATTAGTAGCATTACATAAATCTCATTCTTAATTGTTTCATTTACATGTGGCTGAAAAATATGAAGCACATAAAGTTTATTGGCCTGTTTCTGTTAAATCCATGTAATTCAAGTAGATGGAAATTTTATATGCAGTTGAAATACATAAATCCTTGGAATTGGGCCTAAATGTGTCTGAGCGTGTGTATGGCAAAGGGTTCATTTAATCATTAGAGGAAGTCTTTCCACATTGGGGAGTAGTATTACAAACAGCTGCATCCGATATCTGGGTTGGCTTTTTATTTCAGAGAATTTTATATATATATATATTCTTTAACTTTAGTTGTGTCCAGGAGGTGATCAGACTACCCCCAAACACATGTTGCCCCCGATCTGGGGGGTAAAGGGTTGCAGGGGCCTCCTGTGAGACTCCTGTAGCTCCGCTACATTTCTTTGATCCGACAGCTCAGCATGCTTGAACAGTTACACTCTCTCCTGGACTGAATCAGCCTCAGAGAACTTTATTGATCTGGGAGGAAAGCGCTAACACAGACACAGACCTGAGCACAATATTAAATATACAGTCACAATCAAACAAATACACGGAATACACTATAGCTACTATATACACAAAATACTGGGGCATCAATACTTTAGTAAATATTACTAGCAACACAAATATTATTTTGGTAATGATCTCTATACCGAGTCCACCTCTGTACCTAATAGAGGTCAGTAGTACAGAAATAAGTCATGATGGTTCACATGGGGAGATATAATTAATATATTTTACATATTGATAATGATGTAAACCCAATAAGACACTGCACATGATCTTGTACATGTTAAGACTATTACGCGTTCGACAATTATTTCCATTTTGTATCAGTCAGTTGTGAGAAATGTAAGATGTTTTGGAATATCTTCACTTTCCTCAGAGTCTCTCAGCTTAATTTCAGTAAATAAAAGTAAGAAGTCAATAATCTGTAAACTACTTGATGATTGGGGCAGCTGGTAATCTAGTGGTTGGTCCCGCGATCAGAAGGTTGTGGGGTCTGAACCCCAACTGCCTCCCTCACTGGTGGCAGCCCACTGCTTCACTTGGTGACTGGGTTAAATGCAGAAGGAATTTCACGTTGTTCTGTTCACACTGTGTGCTGTGTTTATGCATGATTATAAGGGGCCATTTTACTTTATCTATAAGCATTATCTATGATATTATGGGTTTGCTTGGTTGTCTGTATTGTAATGTAGTGGATTTGAATGGTCATGCCCAGGAAACATAAATCCTGTACCCAGGGTGGTGTAGAGTCTCACACATCAGTCACGCGTGTGGAGTATACAAGTGAAAACCAAATAGACACGAATGGGAAAACTGACGTCATTTGTACTTGGAAGAATGAAGCTTGAGATATCTGTAATGTTCATTGTAGATGGAATAACGTAATTTTGGATACCTGTAATGAATTACGTATATCGGAAAAACACCGACTCTGGCTATTAAATGTTAAAATGACTTGTCATAGTTGCCTGGAGAATGAAATTAGTTGGCAAGGCCACAAATGTGCAAGAAAAGTGACAAGTGTCAGTACAGGATATAAAAACAAAACAATGTAGAACACTATATATACAAGGTATAGGTACAAGAGACTTTGAGGGAGGGTCTATATGCCAGGGCGTCATAAATATAACTAATGGGAGGTCTTTAGTCAAACTGAAACTATTGGGTAAGTTGGTAATTGCACATTTGCTAAGATATTGCACATGGCCATATTCAGTAGCAGTGGAATGAATGTGTGGAAGAAATCTGCACACACATACACACACACACACACACACACACACACACACACACACTTATGCTCACCATCTGCACTGAAACATTTAACATCAAACTGCTTTGGTGTACGTCTCAACGAAGGAATTATTGAAAGGAAGAAAGTATAATTATTTATAATATAGTGGCAATTACAGAATTTCTTTATGATCCCAAAACACCATATAAGCACCACACACGTCTTTGTAGTGTACCTTTGTAGTCATTACGATGGATCTGGTTTTTGTGCGAAGGGAAGTCTCTCTTGGAAACTAAGTCCTTATAACAGATGCCGGCAGTATAATGCCTTCACAGCCGGGGTGTTTTTCCTTAGTCAGGCGAAGCAGGTGTGTGTGTCACATGTATGGTGTCTATTGTGGAATCGGCAGTGTTGCGCTGCATGTAAAGTCTGCAGACTGCACCTCAGGCTCTCTCTGTTAAAGCGATAGTTCACCCTAAAATGAAAATTTGATGTTTATTTGCTGACCCCCAGGGCATCCAAGTCGAAGGTGACTTTGTTTTCTCAGCAGAACACAAACGCAGATTATTA
>JBBKCR010066945.1:0-10230 GCA_037577295.1 Ladigesia roloffi | reverse complement strand
ACAGAAGTATAGGGACAACTAATATTCAGGAGAGGGAACACGGGGAAGGCGTGACGGAGACGAGGTGGCCGTCACATAAGTTGTGAGGCTGGATTTCAGTGGAACAGACCACATATAATAAGATCCTGTAAATCCACAGATTGAGACCTGGGAAAATTAGAGAATATCTACAAATTAAACCAATGTTCCTCAACCCAACCCAACTTTGCTGAGTGCAGGGTGAAAACTCCTGCTGAAAAAGTTCACTGACTTTAGGGAATACCACTCCCATGAAGGTGTGTAAATGCTCTGCAGCAGTGCTTGGGTAGGAGACATGTGTCAATGTAACATCCATTCTTCCCACAATGCATCCAAGTTAATATGCGCTTGCACCTGGTTATCCACACAATGTAAAAAACATGAATCATCAAGCTAACCACATACCTCTATTGCGCCATGGTCCAATTTTGATGCTCATGTACATATTGTAGGCTCTTTTGGTGGTGACAAGCATTAGTATATGGGCATTATGAGTAGTCTGTGGCCACACAGCCAAATATGCAGGAATCTGCAGTGAAATGTGTTGTTCTGATCACTTTCTAACATGGCCAGCATTAACTTGTTCAACGATTCAACTACTTCTGTAAAACTGAATAAGACTTTCATGAGCCGTGGCGACCCATGACCCTTTCATTGGTTCAAACCCCTTGGCAGGTACTGGCCACTGCATGAGGGGAACAACCGTTAAGACCTGCCGTTTTAGGGATGCTCTGACCCAGGCATCTAGCCATTACAACTTGACCCTTGTCCCCCTCACTCAGATCCTTACACCTGCCCATTTTTCTGCTACCAACCTACCATATCAACTCATAGAACTGAATGTTTATTTCCTGCCCTTTATATTCCAAACCTTGGCAGATTATATGACAAATGAATAAAATGTATTCACTTCGCCTGTTGATGGTTTAAAAGTTGTGGATGACACAACAATATTAAAACCATTGTTTCATTCCAGCCAGTTGACATAGGGATCCATCCCGCAAAATTCATGGCAGAGGTGGAAAGTTTACTCTAGTGTCTCTGAGAGAGAGCACGTAGTGGCACTTTCAAATGAAAACAAACCAAAAATGATAGGAAAAGGGGTATTAACCAAACTGGAGAAAGAGTGAATGCAAGAGAGCGAAAGGAGTAAATAAGAATTCAATGAGTGGAAAGTAAACTAGAGGAAGAAATCATGGGAAAGGATGGAGTGAAGGAATGAGGGAGCGAGGCAGCAAAGGACAAAGGGAGAGAGCAGAAAAAAAGGCATGCGGAAGCAGAGAAAACACAACTAAATAAAGGTAAAAAAAAATAGGGCACCTGGAGAAAAACAGTTAAGGGGTGAGTGAACTGAGGAGGAATGACAAGTGAGAGAATTTACTTAAGAGTAGAGCAGAAGAGAAAAGACTAGTGTGCTTGGATGAGGTGTGAGAAGTTGGTGTTGTGGATGAGTCAGAGAGGTACTGCTGTGCTAATGTGCTGATAGGAACGGTGCCGGCAGGAGACGTGGAATGGGGTGTGTACCGTGAAGTAGGAAGGTAAAAGCCACAGGATTAACACGTCAAGTAACTTTAAAATGTTCAATGAACTGGGGTGCCAACGACTGAGAGCAGGAGGTCTTTTAGCCACACCCACTGGCCTCCCAGAAAGGGTGGTCCTAACTGCCAGGGCTGACTGGCTTGAAACTGTTGTCATGGCACTTAAGCAGAATGAAGAAGAACACTGGGAAAACCTGAAGAAAACTCTCATGCTTAGAAATAACTAGAAGGATAGCTAACAAAGAGGCTAGTTGAAATAATGACTGCGTCCCTGTGCATGCGATGCAGAAAATTTCATATGTTGGGTTAAGATAATGAAAGGGTGGAAATGTGCCTGCCCAAGGGAGGTGCCTGGCCCAATACTACCAGGAATGTGATATTTAAATAGTGTATCTATGCAGGAATATATTCCATCCTGAACTGTCAATATCTATTTTGAATTTGCTCAGACTGTGTTTCAGACTGACAAACCACCCGGATGTCCATACTTCTAGTTTGACTTCCTCAGATTTTCTTTTCATTGTATTTCCAGCCTTTTTATATCCCATTCATCCCTACATGTACGTCTAGATTGTTCTGAATTAAACAGCTTATTAGCATTTCATAAGGCAAGCTGCCCCTTGGGGCTCTGTATGAGTGCAGGGGCAGTATTAGTACATATGCCTTTATAACATTTGTTCATTGTTAATCAAGGATTCATTAGGGAAAAAAAACAAAAAACAAAAACTAATTATAGATTTTAATTAGAATCTTTGTTTGTGAAATGATTATTTGTTATCAGTAAGTCCATCCTGTCATGCATAATTTTTTTTGCTTACTTCTCCTTGACTTGAATTGTTTACTACTATCGTAGTGACTGTAGTGGCTGAAATGCATAAAATTGATTCTAATACCTCTTTGCACTCCGGGAGTTTTATGGCACTGGCATTTAGTCTGAACAATCTCACAGTTTCGAGTCGAGTACACAGATGGTGGGGACACAAACACTTCAGGAGTTTAAAACACACATGGACATGTGAGTTATAATCAAAATGCTGTATTTGGAAATAACACATTATGTTATGACTTTACAAAATGCAGTAGAAATTCCTTGACTAGTACAGTTGTCTAGAAATCAACTGCCCATGCAGCTTTTACTGGTTTAGTTGGTGGCTGGTTATTGTTGTCCAGCTCTCTATTACAGAATGTATTATCTGTATTATTGTCAGTTTTTGATATTTCTGTCCTTGTGTCAGCCCTTCTGGATTCCAGGTTGGATGGTAACTTCATGTTCCAATCCTTGGTGTCGTCTTTATCCATGCCTGTAGTTCTCTAACTCACCCTGTTACTATTAATGTCCTGGATGATAACCTGGTCAGGGTTGCCCCCTTTACCCAAATCAGTTTCCTCTCAGCACTGAGAAACTGTTCTATTCCTAATTTTCCCCAATTTCAGGGCCAGTTAATGTTAGGTTTGCCTCGGCTATGATTAAAAAAACCCAGCAGTAGACTGGCACTCTAACTGAATTATATCCTCATTCCCCTGTTCTTACAGTCCGGTTACACTTTAAAAGTACCTTTTCATGCCACTTCCACAGAAAGCTCAAACATTAATCTGACTATAAATATCCCCCCTGAATACTCTGAGCAAGCTTAGTTTTTAAATCCCGCAAGGTAACCCATTCCCTGTCTGGAGTGACCCCCCTCAGTCATGTATCACAAATACCTCCTGCAAGTGTATCACACTACTGTGGTTAGCCAGCAATAAACTGAAGAACAGACACGCCAGGATTGCCATTAGCCTTATAGGACCCACCAGAGGTCTTACATCAGATATACAGGAAGACTTTAGGTCATAACCAGCTTACCATCCAGCTTACGGTCCCTACCTTCATTTTCCCATTTTCCTTTAATTTGTTCCTTCTATCCATCTCTCCATTTTTCCATGCATTTCTCTTCTATAAATGGATTTGAGTCCAGTTACCGTTTTTGATAGACTTTTAGATTTTTAGTTGAATTGTGTGAACATGTTTAGTATTTTATTCTCAGCTGAAAATGTTTAATTTTCAAAATCAATGTATAACATTGTTTTTATCCAATGGCATTTATTTTAGACAATAATTACATTTTCATTCAAATCTCTATTATTAAACAAGAAACAGATTCCTAATGACTGGAACATTTACATAGTTGTGTAAATTGTGAATGATATAGAACCATAAAATATGTGAATGTGGAGAATCTTACTGGAAATTGTTGGAAAACTTATTTTCCAAAAAAATCCAGTTGCACTTGTTGTTCCTATTCCTGTTGTTATGGACTAGAGACTGACAGCTACTCTTTTTGTCTCTTAATAGTACCAACTACGTTAGCCCTAGATGGCCAGTTTGTTGTAATATTCCTTCGTGACAATTTTCTTTTGTCAATTATCTCAATGGAGACTCTCTTTTTCTTTCTCTACAGTTCGACCAGAGGAGGGGTAACTAACTGACTGTTTAGCTGATCCCACATTTCACTTCGAAATATATCATGATCAGGAAGAAAAATGTGTTTTATCAGACTTCATCAGTATGAAATTTGCATGGAATCATTATTAGCAACCAAGGAAAATCGCTTGTAACACTAGGTAAAATAATATTTATCTCTGATGATTTTGTGACTTTGTTCCCAGTTACTGCTGCACACGTTGTTTGTTATAGGGAGCCCAGGCTGGAGTGAGGATTATGTTTCATAAACAGTGTGACTGTTCCTTTGTTGGTGCCTTGTTTTATGCAGCAAAACTACTCGTCTGTGACAGTATGGTCTCTGAGCAGTAGCAATAATTCAAGGAGGCACCATGAAAGTAGTGGTTGCTGCACTAGAGTGTATTAGCTGAAACTAGTGGGGTGCTATATCTCAGCTAGCTCTGTGATTTTTTTAAATAGTCATGCAACATGCACAAAACAGGCTTGGCGAGATTTCACTTCAAACAGAAGCAGGTGCTCTCTGACATGAAAGCTTCAATCAACACATTGATAGGAAACATATGGATTCAAGACACACAAGCTCTGAACTGAATTCGAAGTCTTTCAGTTCACAAGAAGCTTGGAAGTGATATGGGGTATACTATGTACACCCTGACGGGGAAAATCAGCATTTATTCTTTTGTGATTTCTTTAATCTGTTCTGTAATTTATTTCTTTCTTTTCATTGGTATCTAATGTTTATGTATTGTAACCAATTGATTGATGGTTCTGATTATTTGTGATTTAAGTTATACAGGGATTTCTTAATTATAGATCCTTAGGTAAGGTTAAATCAAATTATATGCTTTTAAGTAGAATATAAGGTCTGTATTATAAGTTAGTTAGAAACAGTACATATGATGTTCGGGGGTCAGGTGATTAGATATTGGCCAGGGACATTTAACTTGTTATTCTGTATTTTTATGATTTGACTCAGGGACATCGGACGTGGTTGTCTAGCAACTGCGGATCCGAGGTCGGAGTAAGTTCTGTGTAATCTATAACAACGTATGTTTAGACTAGAGTAAGAAACTAAGAAGAAGTAAACAAGGTCAAGTTTTACGTAATTTCGGGTATAAGATCTTGAGAGAAAAACAATGTATCCACTTACTGTATGTTCTTTCAAAGCGATGTGTGAAATAACATCATTGTTAAAGAAAAAGGCATTGCAATTTTACATTTTTTATTTCTTCCAGCGATTTTTGTTTCACTTGACATTCTCATCCTCTGCTGAAAAACTTCAGGTTTCTGTCTGTGAGTGCTATTTTGTTTTATATGGATATGTATTTTTTACCTTGCTTATTATTGCCCTTTGTGAAATTATGCTGTGGCTCAGATGAAGGCCCCTATGAGAGCAAATAATTGACCCTGGGGGATCATCTTTATTTTGGACACCCTAGAATGTCAGTCTGAGGACTTTTGGCAAGATTAATTATTTTTCTTTAGTGACAGCAGAGAGGTGGAGATGGCACTGCCTGCTCTCCCAGTGGGCCTCCAGTCAATGTAATAGGGCCTTGTTAAGCACAGACGTAGGCTTATTGACGCGCTGAACTTTATGCAACAGTGGAAACTGTACGATGTGATTACGCGGATCCAGATAGCAGGTTCTGGGTGAAGATATTTCTGTCTGTTTGACCTTTCCTCTATGAATGGAGGAATGATTGCCCTTAACCTGTAAAGCTTGATTTTCACGCCACCAGGCTAAACATCTGCAGCTAGTGCATCCCTTCAAATGCCTATTGAAGTCAGCCTGTAAATTGGTCAGGGGGTGTATTTCCACTCCCTCCTTTCCCTCTGTAATCAATCCCTCCTTCGCCCCGATGGCCTTCTGGTTTGGTGTAAATTAAAATAGCTTTCGGAAACGATCCATTCGTGAAATAAACAGAGGGTGCATAATAACAGCATTTGTTCCATACATTTTTCTTCAGTTTCTCTGCAGTGATGAAGCACTACTGGCACTCATGAAATGTATTCAGAGAGGAATAAGAGATAAAAGGAAGAATGAGAGCTTCTTTTCATTGGGGAAATGCAGAGGCTGTAATGCAATGGCACTATGGGTAAAAAAAAAACCAACAACCACAATCCACAATCTCAAAACAAAGGAGCTTCAAAAGCGTAGTGTGATTCAGGTGGATGACAGATATTGAGAGAGCATCTAATACAATATCTTTTAGACTGCAGTCTCTGTTTCTGGGCACCTCCCATTAAGCAAACAATTTCATAAAGAGCAGAAAAACTTTTGCTCTTTTCTGTTCATCAGTAATCCATCCAGATAGATCAAGAAAAAACTGCAGTTTAATTCCTTTAAATGTTATGAAGAATTAGTCAAAAATATTTTTCATAATCCATGAGGCTACAGTGTCCACTTCCCTGCAGTTCACCCATATTTCAACTTCTTTAACAACTGTGCCATGAACATCATGGTAAAGATGTCACTGCCAAGAGAAAAAAACTCACGTACATACAATGCATTACATATTGTCACTTATATTATAAAGGGATAAATGATAAGATAAGAGAAAGCACAAGTGGGAAATTTTCATTGCTATGACAGAACGTGGATAGTACAACGTTTAGAGCAGCAAAAAATAGATTAAAAGCCATAAAACAAAACTGGATAGATAAAAAGTACACTTTACAACTAATGCAAAAAATATAAATATGACATTTGTTTATGTACAAATGTCTAATACTAATATATTTTGTGAATTTCTAAACCCTTTGCTGAAGTGTAAACTTTCCTTTGCACTGAAAAGGTTTTATTATATTGTTGTACACTCAAGATTTCATGGAAAATGGAATGAAATGTTTTAAGATGAATGAGATTAATGTAATGTGTGAATACTTTTAGTTTCAAAATATGCCATTCACTCCCTAGTTCATACTATCCACACATGCAAATCAAGCCCTATAAAAGTGACATGACGAAGCAAAAACAAAAAGGTTTTCATCTATTAAACTTGCTTAGCACCACCCATTCAAGTTGAAGTTGTTTCAGCCTCACCTGGTTTTTAAATAAGGCATGATTCAATGTAGTCAATATATATTGAAATTAAATACAAAAAAAAAGGCTACGTATATTTTTTTTCCTTTCTCTTGGAAGGTTAAATTAAACTTTTGTAATGAAAGGACCAATATGAGTTCTATCTTTGTAATCTAATCTAATATCTGAAATCTAAAGCTGAGCACACACTACCCTGGGTTCTGTATTGAATCTAAAACACTACACCAGCTACAACATGGCCCACTTGTATGAAAAAAAGGCCTTGATCAAATAAGGATTAAGATTTAAAGATGACGTATGAAGTTGTCACATCAAGGGCAATAGCAATGATAAGCAGAAGAACGGTTCCATTTTTTTCTCATTAAAAGATCTTGTGCTGCTGCAGAGGAATGTTGCTGAGAAGAGGCTGACAGCCCAGGGACCACGGCAGCTCTACAGCTATAGTAGAGGTGAAATATTTAATTGAACACCCCTCTCTTACTGCTCCAGCGATCACGGCTACTGCTCAAATTTAACTCGCCCTGATCATGCTTCTCTCACTCTCGTTCTATTCCAACAAAGTGTGAAGGCTGAAATTTTGAAAGCTGTCATGATCTGCTCTCGCTCTCTTACACTCTCTCGCCTCCCTTTCCCAATCTATCTTTTTCTCTCCCTCTACCTTGTCCCCCTGCGCTCTCTCTCCACAACCTCCCTTGCTGTTTTCTCTGTCCTCTGTCTTTCTCTCTCTCTATTTTGCACTCTCTCACTCACTCTCTTTCTCTCCCTGTTCTTCTCTCTCTCTGTCAGTCTCACTCTCTTTTTGTCGCTCTCTCTTTTGCTCTCTCTGTGTCTCTCTCTTTTTTGCCCTGTCTCTCCCTCTTTTGCTCTCTCTCTGTCTCTCTCTTTTTTGCCCTGTCTCTCCCTCTTTTGCTCTCTCTCTTTCTCCGTCTCTCTGTCTCTGTCACAGATTGCCAGTCCGCCCCTGAGTGGAAGTGAATACGCGTGTAGGATAGTAACTAGTTTATGAGAGATGTCCATGACGTGACGAATGTTTAGGCAGCTCAAAATCCCGGACAATTCTAAAACCCTGGCTGGACGCAATTTCCAGGCCTCAAAAAGAGGACATGTCTGAGGAAAAAAGGACGTCTCATCACCCTACCTCTCTGTCGCTATTTTGTGCTTCCTCTCTCTCTTTGTCTCTTGTGCTGCGCCTCTCCCTCTCTTTTCCCCTTTCATTTTTTGTCTTTCTTTTTCCTCCACCACAATTTCTTTCCATCCTTTCTAACATGTTCTGTCTCCATATCTCTCTGTTTTTCTCTCTCTCCCTTCATTGCTTATCCCTCTCTCTTTTGTTGCACTTTTTATCTCTCCTTGGCCACTCTTGTTCTCTTTTTTCTCTCCCTGTCTCTCGTTGTTCTTTCCTTGTTGCATCTCTCTTGCTTGCTCTTTCACCTTTTATTTCTTTGTTCTTCCTGGATTTATTTCTTTCCCTCTTAAACCTTGCTTGCTTTCCCAGATTGTCTCTCTCCCCCCTCTCTTTGCTCCCCTCCCCTGTCATTCTTGGTGTGTGTGTGTGTGTGTGTGTGTGTGTGAGAGAGTGTGCTTGTGTAACATGGTTTGTTAATTTCTTGCATTTAAAGGCTGCTCATCGTTGCAGGAGTGTTCACAGTGCATTTGCCTCTTGGCAGGTCTGGAGTGTGAGTTTCCTTTCCGTTTTTCCTGTGCAGGTGAGAGTAGCTGGGAATAGGCACACTTTCTTTGGATAGGCCAAAAGGTGCACTCTGTTTGAAAAGCTCCAAAGATCAAAAGGAAAAGGAAACTGAAAAAAGACAGTATCTTTGTTTCATCATCCGTAATATCCACCTCCTTATTATAATTGATTATGGCATTTCCAATCAAACTCTAAGATAGCCTGATCCAATTTGGACAATGTATAACATTATTCCTCAGCTGATGGCTAATTCACTATACCCAAGGGTGAAGTCATCAAGCAATTTTGCTGATGCATGTGCCGAAGGCTAATAAATTACCTGTAAATGGGTGTCACTTAGCCAAACGATGCCATAAATATGTCATATCCTCTAAATTGTGGACACAAACTACTGCGGGGCCCGCTTATAAGGGCAGAAACCATCCTCATATTTCAGCTTTCTGTTCTCAGCATGATAGATGTTCTTTCAGAAGAGAGTACGTTTTTAAGAGTTTAATCAATTTCAGTAATTGGCTTTGGAGAATGCAGGTTCGGTTTGGCTTTAATATCCTGTTTCTCATTCACAAGCAGAAATCAGCATCACCCACTATTGACATTCCGGCAAACCCAGCACAGAACCATATTTATACTATACTTCTTCACAATAATGTTTGTTAACTGACAATATCAGCAGGAGTTGGCAGAAATGATGTCTGAAGTGTATTTTCTCATTTACTTTCACATGATGAATTGACTGTTGCTCATTCTTCATCAGGCCAATTTCCGGTGGAAACAAATGCCTCTGCTGTGAGCCCAGCAAAGTCAAGAGCAATGCTCAGGGGCTGTGTAAAAAAAGGTTGTATGCTGTAATATGCAATTTCTGCTTAATTTCTTTACCTTTGTTTTTTAATCTGTGATGGATCTGCATTCTGATAAACCTCTGCCCTGTCTAATTCTGCCATGGCTGCTGGAAGGTACAGGGAAAAGCTTTGTTTAGATTCAGATTCTGTGCAGTCCGGGAACACTTCTCTGTCTAGGTTTGTATTATAGTATTAATGTAATAAAAAGCATGGAGGAGAAAAAATAAGTTGATCCATGGGTCAAGCTGGTCCGTGGGCTCGAGCGAGGTGAGAGTTCATTACCACTCACAGCTACAAAGAAGCATTTCAAATTTTCTGACAAATGTCAATTGCTACCTTGTACTAATGGTGAGCAATGAATGCAATTTATCAGCTTTGTTAGCCAGCCGGAGGGCAAGATTTTAGCAAATACAATTGTTTTTAACTTTAAAGACCAAAATGATTAGTTGTAAAATGGGCCCACCTCTAAAATGTAATTCCAAAGTATGTGACTATATTTGTATTCCGTATTAATGTGTATAATAAGTTACTAACATTACTAATTACTAGGGATGAGCGAGTACAGCATTATCTGTATCTGTATCTGTATCTGTTTGCCAGATTAATGATCTGTATCTGTATCTGTACTCGGACTGGGCGGGGCCTATCCCGGAAGTGGG
>JBBKCR010066916.1:0-10231 GCA_037577295.1 Ladigesia roloffi | reverse complement strand
AGGATGAGAGAGAGAAAGAGAGACAGATAGAGAGAGGGAGAGAGAAAGAGAGAGGGAAAGGGAAAGAGAGACAGAGAGGAAGAGAGACAAAGTGAGAGATAGAGAAAGAAACAGAAAGAGGGCGAGAGACAGAGAGAGAGAGAGGAAGAGAGAAACAGAAAGAGGGAGAGAGAGAAAGAGAGAGAGACAGAGGGAGAGAGAGACAGAGGGCGAGAGACAGAGGGAGAGAGAGAGAGAAGGGAGAGAGAGAAAGAGAGAAGGAAAGAGACAGTGAGAGGGGGAGGGACAGAGAGAGAGAGAGAGAGATGGAGAGAGACAGAGTGAGAGAAAGAGAGAGAAACAGAAAGAGGGAGAGAGACAGAGAGAGAGAGAGAGAAAGACATCCTTTGTTATGCTTAAATTGCCAGATTACTTTTTTTTCTCTCCCTCATTTAATAAAACATAATGACACTGAAATCCAGGCCTTTAATGGATACATTTGAACAAATAAAACCCAACTTAAATATTAAGAACCAACTGAGCCTCCTCATTAATATTCTCCCGTCCACTCTCCACAGATCCTAAATCCCTTTATATTCCCCACAAGCCTGTAATTAGCGAGCTCAACTTTCAGCAGCCCTCATATCAGCCCCTCAGCCCAGCTTCCTGATATGATCCTTCTAGGATCCTCCCTCTGCGACCTAGGACCCCTCCCTAGAACCGGGCCCCTCCCTAGAACCAGGCCCCTCCCAGTCCCTTCTCCAGACCCAGACCCAGCACCTTAAACCTTCATTTCCTTCAGAGTTGCTCATTTTGAGGTCAATTCAATGAACAAAGCTCCCCCCCCCACAGCAACACTTTACTCCACTCGATGGAAAACAATGAACACTCTCTTTCTGAAAACTCCTGGTTAAACATCTGTTGTGGAACTGCAGCAGGTTCCCCATCCTGTCACAGCGCAGGAACAGATGCTCCGTTTGACCACAAAACCTACCCCCCCCCACCAATGGACCCAGGTGTGCCACATGTATGTCTGTAGCTATTGCCCCATAAATAATCCTCTCCTGAAGACCAGCTGTACACTTCTCCACAGGAGGCTCGTTCAAGCATCTCCACCTGTTCTGCAGAGGAAACTCTGAGCATCTCATCTCAACATTATGTTGCGTTGCATTAATTCGGTAGACGCGGTTATCCAAGGCAAGTAACAGTTGTAGGGAACACTCCAGCTTCAGAACAGGGTGAGAATTAGACTACAGCTCCAAGTGCTGAAATCTTCAAGCAGGGAGTCGTGCAAGAAGGTCTATATCTTTGTAATTTTTTTTATTATGCCCTTATTTGTACAGTTTGTTTATTTTACTAGTTACAGTTTTTTTCTTTGTATTTCATTTCTTTGTATTAATATTTATTCCTTTTATTTCGTTTTAATTTAATTTTTCTTTAGGGTCACCGGCGGTCGTACAAACATTTCACTGAATATTGTACCGTGTATGACTGTGTACGTGACAAATAAAATTTTAATTTGAATTTAAAGCTTATTAAGGTAGAAGAGCAGGTGTGATTTAGATAGATCCGTCAGGAGAAGAGAAGATCTAAGATGAGACTTCAGGAGGTTTTATAATACAGAGAGGGATTCTGACGCCTTTGTCAACTTGTTCCACCAGCAGGGAACCGGAAATGAGACCATACCGGACTGGGTTTGCATTGGTTGCAGGTACTGCAGGGCCAGAAAATATTGCTTGAAGGAGCGGAGGGAGAATTGAATGATAGGATTAAGTTTGGGTGCAGTGTTGGGGAGTATTGGGATACATCTACCCAGGGATGCCACCAGAAATCTTGGGTAAAGGTTAGAAAGTTTAGAATTGTAAAAGAATATTACTAGCCCCTAACAGGGCCCCATGTCAGTGCTGGACCCAATCGTTCTATATCACTGGACTGTGCCAGGACAGTTCCTCCAAGATCCCTTCACCAAGACCCTCAACGATTGACCAAATGATCCAGACGCCCCACTAGCAGTCCACTGACAAAGAAACGAAAGAGATGAACCAAACAGAGAAGCATAACATCTACAAAGAAAAGATCCAAATTTCCATCCTTAAAAAAAAAACTAGGGCAGTAATCCTGTGCTTCCACCCGCAGGAAACCAGATCCTCATTCGAACAGTTTTAGGTCCTGAGCGATCGCTCCTAGTTTCACTGGCGTATAAACGAGGTGACAGGGAGGCCAAACTCCCTCAGGGGACGAATACACTATTGCTGAGGAGGGTGTGTGTGTGTGTGTGTGTGTATTAAACTTGTGTCTTCTGAGTTAATCAGCTATTGAATAATGCAACAAACTCCAGTCCGACCTCCATCGTGTTTGAGTGTGTTTGTTTGTGTGTGTGTCCACATGTCAGTCAAACTTTTACTTCATGTCTTCTCTAGTGAAGAGTACCTCAGTTCTCCGAGTCTAACCTGACACATCTCTCTCTCTCAGACACACACACACACACACATGTTTTTATTACATGCATTGCTTGCTTGGTCAAACATGTATAAATGTAAAAACTAAAAACTACATTTCTCAAGTGCTGAGTTTAGAAAGAAAGTGTTTTAACCTAAATGATATGATTTAAGTGTCCAGGAGGGAGTCGAGTGTTGTATGTATGGAGGATTATTATCAATTATTAAAGTTGAAGTTAAAAATGTAAAGATCTGAAATAACTCCAGACCCTTGGGAAGATAAATTCCACATACATTAACACAGCTAAAATGATCAAAAAGAGAGAGTCAAGTGGACAAAAATGTCCCACAGGAGGCCCAGAGGGTTAAATACAGGTTAGTCGGTGCAATATCTTTGCTTGTGTGTATTATTATTGTCTAAACTGCATCAGGGTTTATACTGAACCCTACCAAATCTGAATAAAAACGTTTTAAAGTGGAATCACGAAATAATTCACTGAAGAACTGAGCAAATTTCATGGAAAATGAAACTGCGATGCCACCGTACCTCGGTCAAACCCATCGCTCTTCAGAAACGAATTTAATCCACTGAAAATAAATAGACTCTCTAAAGAAAAGCGAGTTGTATAACCAGTCATAAGGCCTCAGTTATTGTGTCAACAACGAGAAAGAAGTGGGATAATAAACACGCTGTAAATGCACCCTGTAGCCTGGGCTGTGTGATGAATGTCGATTGCTTTCATCATCAAATCTGTTCTTCCTAACAGGCTCTTTCTCTGTTATCTCAGACAAACCAGAGCGCTTAGACTTGCTCTCAGGGTCTCCCACCAACCGTTTAGCTCCATTCCCTCTCCCAGCGATCCACTGTCCTGCAGAGTTTAGGTCAAGCCATGCTTTGGACATCTACCAGCAACTGTTCAGTTCCAGTATTGCTCCTGGGCATTTATAGACATCGTTACAACCCTTCTTCTGAAGGTTTAGCTCCAACTGTGCTCTTGGAATTCGATAAATATTAGAATCTCCATCCAAACTTGCTCCTGAGGAAACACCAGCGTTTTTGAGATTCAGCTCCTGAAGATTTAAAACCTGCTCAGTTCAGCTGATATACTGATTCCAGACCTGTAGCAGCAAGTTCAATCCAACCCTGTTTTTGAAAGTCCAACATAGGAGGTTTGCATTTTAACAAATTCGTTTTATTTTTGGCTCCTCTACCATCATCATTTTGTTCTAAGTCCAGACACTGAAGATCCAGACACTGAAGATCCAGACACTTGGTCTGGAGGCAAGGATCCTACCTCCACTCCACAAAGATGTATCAGTTCAGTTCCCACTCTGCTTCTGGAGTCTAGAACCTATATGTTCTTGAGTCTAACACCTATTTCAGTTCCAAGTACTGAATTAGTGAATCTAGTTTTAGTTGCAATCCTACCAAGGCTGCACCCATAGGGCCACCATCTTGTAGAGCTTAGTTCCAATCAATGAACCTAGAGATGTTCCAGCTATAAAGTAGTATAGGTGATGGATATCTTATCAGTTTAACTCTGCACTGTTTACTGTTGCAACGCTCAAACCATGCAACATCTTAGCTGCACCAATCCTTGCCAGAAACTCAACAAATGATAAATCGTTGTCATGTGGTCATACAACTCCTCCTGTGAAATTCACCTGGTATGTATCTGCATGTTTAGTGTCATGCTGAGCTTAGTTTGCTGTTCCTGTGCCAAACTTTTTTTTTTCAGTCTTAGAAACAAACACAAGATCTTTAAACCTTTTTTTAACTTTCAGTATAGACTGAGAGGTTGTAGACCTTGTTTTTTTGTTGTAATAATAAGATTTTCTAATTTGTTGCAATCAGCTGCACTCTAAAGCTGGTTTTCCACTGCCTGGTACCGTCTCGGTTCGGTTCGACTCGCTTTTTTCTTTTACATTACCAATTCTGGAACCTGGTACTATTTTTAGTACCACCTTGGTCAAGGTTCCGAGCATGCTAAACCGATACCATATGATGACGCCTACATATCGAAGGTTCCTGATTGGTGGTTGCTGTCACAGCGTCATGGTGTTTTTTTCTCAGCAGTCAGGATTTTACCTCAGCTCCTCTCACGCTGCTTCTCAAAATGTTTATAGTTTAGTCGCTATAGCAACTAGTTGTAGTGGAAACCGAACGTGATGGAGCCGAACCGTACAGAGCCGGTACCAGACAGTGTAAAACCACCCACAAGAATAGTACCGGGTACCAGATTTTAATAATGGAAAAGCAAATAATGTGAGTAGTTGTTGTGTTCTGTGTATTGCACTGGCCCTTTAAGAAAAGCTGTATTAGGTGCAAGAGGGCGCGCTGGAAGAGAAGAGAAGAGTTTTAAGTAAAATGAATGCTGTTGTGCAAACCGTCTCGTTCCTTGAATTGCTTTAACTACACCACAAATTGGCGACGAGGATGGCTCTTCTCCCTCTACACCCACCACCACCGTTCCTGGAATGCCCGGGTGAGCCAAAGCTGACTTTTACTGCATGGAAGCGGCAATATGATAACTATTTGCTGGCTATCGGTGGTGATACGTTTCCGGACGAACGGAAAAGAGCATTGCTGATCCACTGCTTAGGCGCGGAAGGACAGCGTCTGTACAATACACTGCCACTCTAACGCGACGAATACACTGGGACTGTGTCTGCGTTGACGACCTTCTTTCACCCCAAGGTCAATGTGGTAGCAGAAAGGTACCGGTTCAGACAGCGGGCCCAACACGTGGGTGAGTCGACAGATCATTACATAGCGGCTCTGCGTGAGCTGGTTGCTACTTGTGCGTTTGGTACATTCGAAAATGAGATGCTGCGTGATCAATTGATCGAGAAGACATCCGTACCACGTATTAGAGAGAGGTTACTGCTTGAATCTGAATTGACCCTTGATAAAGCTCTAAACATCGCGAGACAAATTGAAACTGCAAGCGCCGAGGCAAAGACGAGGTCGGAAGGTGAATCTAAAGCCGTGAGTGCAGTACAATTCAAAACTACTCAAAAACGAGGAGGCCAATGAAAAAAATGCTTCACTACTGAAAAGAAAACAGTTCCTACTCACCGTTATCGCTGTGGCTCTGCCAGTCACATGGCAAATAATGCATCTTGTCCTGCTAAAAATGCAAAATGCAAATCCTGTGCAAAGACTGGTCATTTTGCTAAAGCATGCAAATCCAAAAAAAAGACAGTTAATGAACTTGCTGTGCCTGAAGTAATGGTACTTAGTTTGCAACACAACACAGAACAACAGGCAAAGCTTACGTGCACTGTTGTAATAACTGCACAAAATAATCAGAGCTGTGCTCTAAACCTACTAGTTGACACTGGTTCAGCAGTCTCTATTCTTCCAGAGTGTGTTTATAAGACAAAGTTCTACAACTGTCCACTCACTAAACCCAGACTGCAGTTGGTCACATATTCAAAAGAAAAACTGATGGTCATTGGATGTCTCAAGGTGAATGTCTCTTTTCAGAGCACAACTGCACCATCACAGATGTACATTGTTGAAACAGGAACGCCCATCCTAGGAATGGACCTAGTGACAGCATTGAATTTGCAGATCTCTGGTGGTCAGATTTTGCCAGTAACACAACCTACCTGTGCGATGCTCCAGTCTTCAGCGGAGGCCGTCGTTGAGTCATCTACAGACTTTGGATGTGCAAAAGGATTCGTCCATAAAGTGAAGATCCGGTCAGAGGTCAGACCGGTTCAACAAAAACTTAGACGATTACCGCTGTCTGTCCATGATGCAGTGTCGGCAGAGCTTTGCTACTTAGAAAACCATGGAATCATTGAGAAAATTGACTCTTCTGAATGGGTATCTCCTATAGTAGTGACTCAAAAGAAAACAGGAGGTATAAGGATGTGTGTAGACTTGCGGGAGCCTAACAAAGCAGTCGTCGTAGACAGCTACCCACTCCCATTAATTGAAGATATTTTATCTGAACTGAGAGGCGCTGTGCTGTTCTCTCCCTTAGATTTGAAGCATGCATACCATCAAGTTGAACTGCATACAGACAGTCGTGATTTGACTGCTTTTGTGACACAGGACGGTTTAAGAGGGTACCTTATGGCCTTAGTTCGGCACCAGCAGCCTTTCAGAAGATGATGTGCGCACCATCCTACAAGGCTTAAAAGGCGTACAGTGCTACCTTGATGATGTAATAATTTTTGGTTCCACCCAAAAGGAGCATGATGAAAACCTGAAAATTGTTTTGCTGAAAATACATCAGTCTGGACTGAAACTGAATGTCGACAAATCTCGTCTCAAACAGACAACACTGCGTTTTTTAGGGTACACGTTATCCCCAGAGGGTCTTCTTCCTGATAACACTAACATCAAAGCAATCCTGCAGGAACCAACTGATGCATCCAGTCTGCGGTCGTTCCTGGGACTCATCGCATGGTACCGTAAATTTGTGCCAAACTATGCAACAGTGGTTGAGCCACTTAGAGCACTGTTACGTAAAGACAATGCATTTTCCTGGTCCTCCGCTGCTCAAGCCAGTTTTGCTAAAGTAAAGCACTTGATCGTAAACAGTTCTGCTCTAGCCCTGTTTGACCCCAGACTGCCTACTATCCTTTCCACAGATGCTTCACACTATGGCTTGGGAGCAGTCCTCACACAGATGACGGAACAGGGGACAGAACAAACGGTTGCGTTTGCATCACGAAGCCTGTCAGAAACTGAGAGGAAATACTCCATTGTAGAAAAGGAAGCTTTAGCTTGTGTCTTGGCTGCAGAGAAGTGGAGAACCTGGCTGTGGGGCAGAAAGTTCTTACTCCGAACAGACCATCAGGCTCTCACAACCCTCTTGTCCACAAAAGGTAATAACAGAGCTGGCCTCCGGGTGGCCAGATGGTCTGCCCGATTGCTTGAATTTGATAATGATGTACAGTACAGGAAAGGAACTCTGAACCAGGTCGCTGATTGTCTCTCCAGACTACCACTCTCTGATGCAGCGGAGAACAGTGATAATACAGTGGAGTCTGTGGCGGCAATATTGACTGACCTTAGTACAGTTTCAAAGGATGACTTCACAGCTGCATGCCGATCATGTCTAGAACTTACAGAACTTCGTACGCACCTGCAGGCACGATGGTCCTCATGGAAGTCAGGTAACCAGAACCTCAGAGCATATTACCTGATCCGAGATGAACTAACGGTGATGGATGACTTGGTTGTTAGAGGCGCCTAATAGTTCCGCAAATGCTGAGGAAAAGAATGATAGAGCTTGCTCACGAAAGCCACCAAGGCATTGTTCGGACAAAACAACGCCTTAGAGAGATGTACTGGTGGCCCAAATTGGACCTTCAGGCTGAAGCTTACATCAAACACTGTTCCATCTGCAAACAACATGACAAGACTTCAGTGACTCACACGGCCCCACTCACTCCAGTTCCTCTCCCTGATGCAGCATGGGAAAAGGTGAGCGTAGATATTGTGGGACCTTTTGACTTAGCCCCACATGACTGCAGGTATGCATTAACATTGATAGATTACTATAGTAAGTGGTCGGAGGTTGCGTTCTGTACCAAAGCAGACACAAATGCTGTTATTACAATGCTCACCTCAATTTTCAGTCGGGAAGGAAACCCTTATGAATTGGTGTCAGACAATGGGAGCCAGTTTGTCTCACGTGAATTTGTAGCATTCCTACAAAAAAGGGGAATACGACACATCAAGTCTTCAGTGTACTATCCCAGATTGAATGGTGAAGTGGAAAGGTTTAACAGAGTGTTGAAAGACTGCTTACAAAGAGCTACACTCCAGGGACAGGCATGGAAGCCCTTCACTCTTCAGTTCCTTGCAGATTACAGATCCACTTCACATGCCACTACTGGAATTTCTCCATCTAAATTACTTCATGGGAGACAAATGAGAACAAAACTTCACATAATAAGCCTGCCTGAGTCTGATGAGTGTGGAAAAGACTTACGTGAAAAAGTGAAAATGAAGCAAACCAAGATGAAGGAATACACTGACAAGCGCAGGAGTGCTGTGCAGACTCACTTTCAACCAGGCAGTAAGGTGAGGATAAAGAAACCCTGGATGATCAAGAAAGGTGAACAAAGATACACCAAACCACAGAGAGTGATGAAAATGACGGGACCAAATACTTACCCGCTGGAGGATGGCAGAAACTGGAATGCAGCACGCCTGGCAGCAACTCTATACTGTGTTCCTGTGGAAAAGTTGGATGAGGCACAGAGAGGCTCTTCCCCATCCCCTCAGCATGTGATTGCTGACACTACAGTCACCAGAGACTCTAGACAGCAGAATCCTCCATCATGGATGAAAGACTTTGTCACGTAAGTTAGTAAATTAGTGCTAGAGAAGATTCAAGTACAAGTGGATGATAAGTTATTCACTCAGTTTATTCAAATCTAGAACAACTACCTAATGACAACCGTTAAAGTTGTTTATTCCTTAAAAGAAAAATGTTGTAGCCTGGTATGTTAGTGCCATAGTGTTCAAAAGACATATGTTGTTTAAAAAGGGGGAAAATGTTGTGTTCTGTGTATTGCACTGGCCCTTTAAGAAAAGCTGTTTTAGGTGCAAGAGGGCGCGCTGGAAGAGAAGAGTTTTAAGTAAAATGAATGCTCTTGTGCAAACCGTCTCGTTCCTTGAATTGCTTTAACTACACCACAGTAGTGTGGAACCGAATCGAGTTGTTCCCAGTCAGTGGAAAAAGTTCTAAGGGTTACACTTCGAAATGCATCACCAGGGGTTTAGCTCCAATCCTTTTCATGAAGGTCTTTCAGCAATGAAGTTTAGTTTCAACCCTGCACCTGTACATCTATCATCCTGTAGTTAGTTCTAAGCACTTCTATCTGAGATCACAATCACGTTTTAGTTCCAAACCCTGAAATATATTTCACCAACTCCAGGCCGGATTCTTGAAAGGGTTGGAGTACAAAATAGTCCCGGAGCTTCACAACCACCTTGGCTGCTACTAGAGACTCTAATTATCTGAAGCAGGTGTGGTACAGTTGGGCATGGAGTGTGGCAGATCTCCAGGAACAACACTTGGCATCTTTGGTCTGAACCAGTTGGCCCATTCTAATCCAGAATGCACATTTCAGCCACTAACCAGTCCAATAGGTAGGAAATACCAATCAAATCTCTCTGAACATGTGCAGCCTACAGTGCCAGTACAGGTTCTGCTTATCTTTCACACACAGACATACACAGAGAGAATAACCTACACATTGTATTTGTAATAAACCATAATAAAAGTTATTGTTGTTGTAAGCCAGGAGGGATGTGACCTTCTGAATCCACATTGCTCTCCTGAGGTTCCCATAATCAACTCTTTCCCCTAATGAAGCACCTTCTCCAAATCTCTTAATTACCAGCGCCACACTCTAATGAAGACTTTTAACTTCACGCACACCGCTCGCTTGTGAGGGTTAATTAGACAATTAATTAGCCAAAGAGCTCCTAAGCCTAATCATTCGAACTGTTGATGGTTAGGGACCATCAGTTTGCAGCTGTTTGTTTGTGCTAGAGTGACGCATTTTAATCCCAAATCACTGAACATGGTCGGTCGAGATGTACCTCGCGCACATTAAAGCGCACAAATAGGAAGAACGACCTATACGGGGACAGTCGGCTTTATGTTGTTGTTGGTTTTTCTTTAGCTAGTTTGGTCAAGGCCTTATAGAGTTATTAGAAATATTATCCAGTAGTAATGCCAGAAGTCCAGCCACGGAAATATCTTAAAGGGATAGTTCACCCCAAAATGAAAATCTGATGTTTATTTGCTTACCCCCAGGGCATCCAAGTCGAAGGT
>JBBKCR010066876.1:0-10232 GCA_037577295.1 Ladigesia roloffi | reverse complement strand
CCAGCCGGCCCTGCTCCAGCCGGCCCTGCTCCAGCCGGTCCCATGCCTGCCAGCCCTTCACAGGCCATTTCTGGCCCAGTTCAGCCCCGAACCAGGGAAAAAATACGCATGTATTTGCAGTAATCTACACATTGGCCTGTTATCAGTGATGGCCTACGACAGATATGTGACAGATATGTAAACCTTTACAGTATGCAGATCTCGTAAAAATGTCCACGGTCAAAACACTCTATTTTATGTGCTGGTTTGTGCCATTCTGTGAAATCAGCATATCAATAATATTTACTTGCAGACTTAAGCTGTGCAGGTTTATATTGAACAGAATATACTGTAATAATTTTGCAATTGTAAAACTGAGCTGTGAAAACACATCTGTAAATAATATATATGATCTGTTTCTGTTAGTAGTTGGTGTGTTTCCTCAGATGGTCTTCATAATATTCTCCTATATCAGAATAATTGAAGTTTGTTTAAGGAACTCTAAAGAATTCAGAAGAAAAGCTCTGCAGACCTGCTTCCCTCACCTCTTAATCTTCATCAGTTTATCTGTTACTTCATGTTTTGAAATGATAAACAGCAGATTAGAAGGAAATGTGCCTCACATATTTGCCATGATAATGTCTGTTGAAAAATGCAGGAGATCTAGAACAGGATTCAGCCAATGATTTTGAGACCTTTGGATTTTTGGACTGAAACTGTAAATATACTGTATGTTATAAGCTTTTGAATATTCCTGTTCTACAAGAGATTAGAGTGTAACTCTAATGTGTGTGTTTTTCATTGCTGTAAAACTCATTCTCCAAATTTAGATTTTTTATCATGTGGGCACCAAATATAATAAGATGTTCATGTTTAAACTGTCTGTTTAAACATCCAAGATCTCAATGTTGTTTTGTCCTAGTGGACAGACACAACAAGCCTGATGCCCTGTGCTGCCAGCATGAGCCTGATTTCATGGACAGCAAGTCTAAGCATCACCCAGTGGTATGCCCACCAGGGTGGAAACAATGGGATTTCAGTAAGGATATATATCACAATACAAATCCTGGTCTAATGGCTAGAATAAAAGAATAAATCTAAATCTTAAGAGCAGACTCAGGTGTCTGGCCTTCAGAGGTACCGCCACCACTGTGAATCACTTGTTCTGTGAATTATATTCTGATAACATCTAGCACTTGGTTTGGGCAAGTCACACTTTGAATGTCAGTTTAGGTCATTTCTGCCCATATACCCAAACAAGGTGGATGAAGTAAAAGTCCCAGCAGCAAAACTGTAAACGCCCACTCATACTATCTCTGAATGGCTCTTTAAGTAAAGCTTCAGGAAAGTTTAATTAAAGCTCTGTATGCTAGGTTATGGGAATGTAACTGTAGAATCTCATGTAAATATTCATCAGATCAATATATAGTATTTTATAATCTATATATTTTTCAATTGTTTTCACTATTTCACTTGTGGCAAAACACCATCTCACTTTGCTACAGACCTTTTTCACAACTTCCGCATTTTGACCACAAATTCGTAATCGCAGGGTATCTTTATTTCTGCTGGTATCCAAAAGTGGCGCAAGCAGTGAACTCCGGTCCTTGAGTGTCCTGGAATGTTACAGGAACCCTCAGCTCTCCAAGACCTATGGAACGTGACCAGTGGTTTTTCGTTGGAAAGTTCTCATGGAGCCTAATCTGACTGTGTAGGTTGAAGGGGATAGGTGCCTTCCGCAAGGAGCTATGCCGCACGCAAGGTCCATGCACACAGGAACATAGTGCCGGTTTTCAGCGGGGAGGGCTTCGCCACCAGTCCTGTTCCTTAGGTCCGGGAGAGCTGAGGGTCCCTGTAAAATTCCAGGACGATCAAGAACAAGAGTTCACTGCTTGCGCCATTTTGGGTACTGGCTGAAATAAAGATACCTTATGATTATGTATTTCCAGTCAAACTGCAGAAGTTGTGAAAAAGATCTATTATGTCAAGAACAAAGCAGATCGTCAGCAAATCCACCACTGGGAAGGCGCCTAGGAAGCAGCTGGTCAGGAAGGCCGCTTGCAAGACTTGTAACTTGCGGCTGAAGAAGTGTTTGTAGCACTTTAAGTATGCTTTCTAGAACACACATAGTGTTTGTTCCGTTCTTCGAGCCAGCACATGTTGTGATAAGAAATGTATATTTAAAATTTTGGCTGTTGTGTAGAACTGTGCTTAAGGTTCCAAATGTGAAAAGCTCTCACTAGTCATGAGGACAACACAATGATTATAAATTCTTCTAAATTTAATTCTCTTATTTAATTAGTTATTTCTGGAAAACATCTGTAAAGTGACCTTGAGAGTTGTGAAATGTGCGTATAAATTAAATGTATAATAATAATAATAATAATAATAATAATAATAATAATAATAATAATTATTATTATTATTATTATTATTATTATACTAATTATAATACTACTACTACTACAACTACTACTAATAATAATATTGAAAATAATATTTATTTATTTATTTATTTGTTTGTTTGTTTGTTTGTTTCTTTGTTTATTGTGTGTGGAAACAAAACCCTACAATATACATCCCTGAGACTCCCCATTGTTCTCTTCCCCTCACTTAATTCAAAGTAAAACAAAATTGGTCAAATAAAAAGTGGTCAAATAAATGAAAACAGAAACCCTGGAATCAAATCTATGTCTCTTTGCACAAAGTTTACTGGTTGAATTCAGTTGTAACCCAGCCTCTATATTAGTTGTAGCCCTAATTCAGAAATGTCAGAATCCTGGATCTCTCTTCTGGTAGGTTTTGGTGAATTGTGTACATGTGTTGGCATCTGTTTATGTTTATGTGCCCTAAAAACCCTAAAACCCCAAAAACTTGAGTGACAGGTTTAGCCCTGGTCCTGGAGCCCCCTGCACTGTAGATTTTAGTGCTTTTCCTTCATCAACACACTTTCATCAATACAATAAGAGCTTTTTAATGAGTTGATTAGATGGATGTTGTGTTGAGAGCAGGAAAATTGGCAGAGAATGCAGGCACCAGGAGCAAGGCTGGGAACCTATGCTCAACCTAAGCTCTGTACATAAAGCACAGTGCTAAATATGTCGCATTTATTGAGTACATGTTTAAATATTGTGTAAATTGTGTCAAAAATTATTTTATGCTCCAATAGAATGGTCAGGATCGGGTTCATAAATTAAAACAAATTTCAGAAGATCATGGATCATATACACACTCTTTTAATGACGACTATTCATGAGTAAAAAAATAACAGAGCTAAGCAGTAAATTTTTGATGTCTACACAATTTGTATGAAACAGTTTTGGTTATGGGGTGATTTTGCATTCAGGATTAAACAATTAATAAGTTTTAATTACATGGAATTGGTTGATGGGATTGTATTCAATATTTTGTTTATTTCCCTTTAAATTGTTGATAGCAATTTACTAAATATATGACAATAAGGGTTAACCCTGTTTACATGACATTCTTTTGGCAGATGTGTTTATCCAAAACGACTTAAAATATTTTGTCATCTATGCTATAATAAAAACCTAATAAATGTTCTTAAGTTTAATGCATTCATTCAAAACTCAACAGGTGTTTTTTACAGTAAGAATAATAATCATATATTGTTTTTTTTAAGATAGCCATTCTTTAAGTGGATTAAACTGGCAAAAATCTAAAAAGAGATCTTCTGTTTCCAGGAAAATGGCTTCTTAATTCTTTTCAAGATCTCCTGCAGTTTTAATCCATAAATAACAGGATTAATCACGGGAGGAATAACAATATTTTCAACAGACATTATCATGGCAAAAATATGAGGTACATTTCCTTCAAATCTGCTATTAATGATTTCAAAACATGAGGTAATAGAGAAAATGGTGAAGATGAAAAGATGAGGGAAGCAGGTCTGCAGAGCTTTTCTTCTGAACTCCTTAGAGTTTTTTAAACAGACTTGGAGTATTCTGCTATAGGTGAAGACTATGAAGAATACTGGAGGAAACACAGCAATTACCAACACAAACAGTCCGTATATGTTATTTACAGATGTGTCTCCACAGCTCAATTTCACAATTGCGTAATTGTTACAGTATATTCTGTTCATTGTAAATCTGCACAGCTGCAGTTTGTTTGTTAAAATGACTAATATACCAATTTCACAGGATGGTATAAACCAACTTAAAAACAGTAGCTTTTTGACTGTGGATATTGTTATAAGATCTGCATACTGCAAAGGTCTACATATGGACACATATCTGTCATAGGCCATCGCTGATAACAGTGTGAACTCTGATATGCCATACACGTAAATACAGAAAGCCTGAAACATGCAGGCCTGGTAAGAAATAACTTGTGTTTCAGACAGAAAATCACTCAGGAGTTTTGGATAAAGAGCAGTCGCTCCAAAGAGAGAATTCAAGAGTAAAGCAGTGATCAAAATGTACATTGGCTCATGGAGACGTTTGTCTGTGTACACAATAAAAATGACTGCACCATTAAAGCAAACAATAAATACAAAGACTGTGAAAGTAATCATAAAATAAAAGTTTTTGTAAATCTGCAAGTCCACATGCCCCTCCAAAAACAAGTATGTGAGATTCGAGGGATAATCCATAACTTCTTGTGAAAAAAATCCATCAGTTTCCAAGAACACTCAATTTGTCTGCAGGATCTGGTGGTCACACCATTGCTGAGCTTTCCATTCGGTTGGGCATCATCAAGGTGAACTCACAAGAGAAGCTGTTCTGTGGCCTGAAGTCATGCTATGGTAAAGACAGTGACTTCATGTCTATTTATATACACTCTCTTACTGGCTCACAGTGAAAATGACCTCAAGGCCATTGCCTTGGGGATGATATTCTGCCAGATGCACACTAGAGGGGGCTTAGTTCCCCCTGATCGGTAGTGATTTAAAGAAAGCAAAGACCTTCAGCCACCAAGCCATATCAAATATGTTTATTGTCATTTCAAGCATACACAATACACAGTGAAACCATACAATGTTCCTCTACATACGTGGTGCAGCAAAAACAGAAATGCACAAAAGCATACAGGAGAAAATACACAAAGTGAGAGGGGGACATTTCTGCAGAAAGATAACTAGCCATTAGGAACACATTTCTATGAAGGGCTGAATTTGGTCTGTAGAGTTCAGGATACATTTCACTGTGTGATGTATTGCATGTAACTAACTAATAACTATGTAAGTAACAAATAAAGAATATTGAATCTGCCATATGTACTCATGTGGACGGGGAGGCTGCCATGTTAACCCTGGACTTCGCCTTCAAATGGATTAACTCAGAAACTCCAGTCCCAAATCGTATCCCACCCAGGAAACCTTGCTTGCAGGGCAGGTATGGGTGTTCAACAGCATCCTCAATTACTCCATGTCAATCCATATAAAGCAGAGCTTGGAGCAATGTGGCGGGAGTTCCAGTGAGCCACCAAGCAGGCTCACGTTTTGTTTTTATATGTATTTGACTCTAGGGTGTCTCCAATTAAAGGTATCCCAGTCAGGAGCAATCTGGGGAATGAATTCATTGAGATGTGTGACCACCAACTCCAAAACTGACAATGAATAGTGCACTGGAATTGGATGTAGGTAATTTTTTGTCCTGTAAACAAGACAGTTGTTCTGGTACACCTGAATGTAACCTAAGCGTGAAAACTGATTACAGATACACTTTTGCACCAAAGTGTTGGACACCAGGGAACAGCACAGTACTTGTTTATATAATCTGTTAGTTTCCCTAATCTTGTCTTCATCACTCTCTCTTTATGCTTTAGGAACGGTATTTTTTAACAGTGCTGTTCATTGCTTGTGACCTTATCTATATGCATGTATTTCTTCATTCCCTAGTTAAGAGTTGCATGATAAAAATTTCTGCCTTCCAAAACTTGGCTGTGAACTTGGCTGCTCTACCGCTAACTCAGTGGTGGTTTTGGCTGTAGGGAGTCTAGTGAGAGCCACCAGGTACATGGTCTTGGAGAAACAATCCCAAATAGTGAGAATGGTGTCCTTGAGTCCGGCAGGCCGGTGACAAAGTCCGATGCAATGTGTGACCAAGTACAGCGTGGCACAGGAAGAAGCTGGAGATCTTTCGGAGATGGTTGGTTGGTGGTCTTGGCCCTGCCGAACACTGGACGTACTGGACATACTCCTTGATATCCAAGGCCATGTTGGGGCACAAAAAGGCACATTGGCGGGAGTCCACTGGCGGGTGTCTGAGTCCAGTGTGTATGAGTTGTTTGGGTGGGATGCCTGTCAGAGGGGGTGTCAATGTCTCCCCTGGTGGACTCGATCTACTAACTCCCATCAGAGAGGTGACAGGAAAGGACAGAACAGGTGTGGGGTCCACCCAGTGGCTCTCTGCTTGGTGATGATGAGAGAGGGCATCAACCTTGTTGTTTTTCGAACCTGGGCAGTAAGATAGGGGGAATTTAGATGGCCCAACATGGATGACAACAAATAGTTGTACTAACTACACCAAGATCTCAACAAAGTGCTGGAGGCCACAGTAGCAGGGACAGGTGAGCAGAAACTCAATGCTCTCACAAAAATAACCTACAATCTGGCATAAGAGCATTTTGCATTCAAGGAGAAGAAAAGTAACATAAAGTTTGCACACCAGCCAAGCAGATGAGAGAGGGATATCAATCAGTTGACTATCAAGACTATCAACAAACAGTTTAAAAGAGGCCCTGCAGATGGAAGGGAAGGCATCAAGAACTGATGAGTCAAATTCAGGAGTGTCCATGTAGACTTTGAATAGTAGAAGGTACTCAGAAGGCAGCACTCTGTAATGCAGCACTAGACCACAACCACATCCCTCAGTGCGTCAAGGGAAAGATCAACAGCTACTGGGAATCCAGCCCATTTTACAACTCAAAGACTGGAAGAGGGGTTTGTAACTGGCTGCACAATCTCCCCCATTCTCTTCAACCTGGGAATGAACCTCCTAATACAGGCTGCAGGGAAGAAAGCTCGGGGTCCAAAGATGGAGTCAGGCATCTGACAACTCCTAACAAGAGGTTAAATGGACAAACTTACATGAGAACCACAACCCATTTGGATGTGAGGGGGGTGCTAACTGTTCTTGACTAGTGACACCAAGGGCCAGAAAAAATCCAGGAATCTGGTGATCATGAATGGGTAGGTAAATAAAACGTTTGAGCTGCATGAGGAACTTATTCCACTGATAGAGGAGAATCCAAACAAATGGTTTGGAAAGTGGTTTGATAACTCACTAAATGAAAAGAACAACATCACCTGTACAGAGATCAGATGGAGAAATGGCTGAGGGGGATTGAAAAATCAGGGCTCCCCGGGGAAGTTTAAAGCGTGGCTCTATCAATACAGACTGTTGCCAAGACTAATTTGGCTGCTGACTGTGTATAAAGTCCTAATACCATGCTTGAAGGACTGAAGAGAAAGATCAATAAGTACCTCCACAAGTGATAAGGGCAACATATAATGTCATCTGTGGTAGAGGAATATAAAGTTGAAAATGGGAGAGTCATAATGACATAAAGAGACTCCCAGGATGAACATGTCAGACATGGATGTATCACAAAAAACCTAGAAAAAGAGCTAAAAATCATTGAACCAACCTGGAAGTAAGTCCAGGAGATGGTGAGGAAGGTCAGAACAGGATCTGCCCCCAGTCCAAGCTGTATACCCTACAAGGTATATAAGAAATGCCCAATGCTCCTTCTTAGACTTTGGAAGCGATTCCGGAGGATCAGGAGGGCTGTTTCATTCCGAATGAAGAGGATTGTCAACCACTGATCAATTCAGAACAATCTCACTGTTAAGTGTAGAAGGCGAGATCTTCTTTTCTCTGCTGGCCTTAGGGATAACCTCTTCTATTAAAGATTATTTATATTCCAGAAAGGTGGACTCCCAGGCTATTTTGGAGTTCTGTCAGATCATCCATGAGGCTAAAGCCAGTAAATTCAGTAGGGATAAGCAAGTACAGCATTATCTGTATCTGTATCTGTTAAACAGATGAATTATCTGTATCTATATCTGTACTCGGACTGGGCGGGGCCTATCCAGAATGTGGGCAGGATTTAACCAGGAAGTGAGTCGGGATGTCTTGAAATGGGCGGGCTTTAACCTGTATGTTATTTTAAGCATGCAATGAATATGTATTGATCAGAAATTGTTATATTTATTGCTGATTAGATAACTATTTACATGACAGCATCAGTATTGAGCTTCAGATCAGTGGTTTTGATCACGATAACAAACGAACTATATACAGAACAAGTTTTGCAACAATGAATACAACACATGCGGTTGCAATCATGAAGTAAAATGTAATGAAAAAGAGATTTCATCTCAACATAACTTTCTTTTTTAACTTTTAATTTTTTTATGATCATTGTGATTTTTTTTTGCTTTTTATTTGTTTATTTATTTCCACACCAGGTATGTGTGAGTGTGTGTGTGAGTGTGTGTGTGTGTGTGTGTGTGTAGTTTAATTTGTAATATTATTTATAACACAACTAGCTTTATTAGTTTTTATAAAAAACTGCAAGAAAGTGTCACTCAGGGCATGAAGTAAAAAAAAAACTCAGATGACCGGCAGAGAGAGAGAGAGAGAGCGAGAGAGAGAGAGAGAGAGAGAGAGAGAGAGAGAGATCCCCTAGAATTGCTCTTGTCCCCCCTTATGGCCCCCCTGCTCTGAACAGCCAAATGTGTAAAAAAAAAAAAAAAAAAAGTTAAATCTCGACATGCGCTGGCTTGAAAAACGAAGCGAACACTATGTCTACACAGACTACTGACACACGCGCGCTGACAGACGCCGCTGCACACAGACACAATCAGCAACCCAATGAGAATTTTTATTCAATTCTAGCACAAATATTGATTCGCATTACTCGTATGATACCTGTACTCGTCCAAAGTGCTTTATCCGTAAGGGATACTTGTTTCAGCTGAGTATCCGGTTCATCCCTAAAATTCAGCCTTGTCTGGCTGGATTTGGCCAATGCCCATGGATACACCACTCACACCCTCAGTAATGCAGCACTAGACCACAACCACATCCCTCAGCACATCAAGGGAAATATCAAAAGCTCCTGGAAATTGTGTCACAAAATCAGAACACAAATGGGCAGCTGACTCACCTGTTTCACAAGCTGAGAGCATTCTGAAGCTACGTGACCTAATTAGAGCACCATGCACAGTGGGGAAATGCAGGAACCAGTGACAGAAAAGCCATTATTCAATAGGTGGTACAGAACCTGGAAGGGGAAGGATGAATATCAAGGACAGTGGCGTTAGCTTCTCAAAGATCATGGACCATATGGGACCCTCCCAAGAGGAAAATCACCTGGGTGGACCTATGGATAGTGGAGCCATTCTGCATCTCCTTCCTGCTGATGTTGGTGTATGAAACATTCCCAGCCCCAATAAATGTACATGAGTGGGGCATGAGAGGAGACCCATTGTGCAAGCTGTGTGGGGAGAGAGGCACCATGGTGCACATCCTTTCCAGGTGTAAAACAGTCCTCACCCAAGGAAGGTACAGGTGGCACCGTGACAAGGTGCTCATGACACTCGTATCAATTATTCACACAATTATTATCAATTATTATGAATTATTTACACAAGCATTAGGTAGGACCTTTAGCAACATTTTACCACTGAGAACTATGAGCTGGCTCCGTATGACATGGTATCTTTGTTTAAAAATCTAAAAAAGTTGTCATTAAAAATTTAATTACCGGTTGTGGGAATGCCAGAAGAGATTCGTCAGGGGGTAATAATAAACAAATAATTGTGCAGTGCTACTAGCTTTAAGATGCAATGTATGTTGTAAAGGAAAAAAGCCTCTGATAATCTTTTCAGCTACCCTCATTATTATCTGTAGGGACTTGTGATCCATAACTGAGCATATAGAGGGGGAATAACTGGTGCCTTTGTCTGGTATAGACTTTGAGGTCTAGTAGTAAATGGCACTTTTCTCGAGTCTCGGTGGCTAGAGCAGCCAAGTACAGAACACCATTGGTATCTGGATTATGGCAGCACTGAGGATGAGTTAGTTTCCGACTGGGGTGATGAGGAGGAGGTTCCAATTGAGACATTCGATCTTAAGGGCTTCCTCGTGTAACAGTGCAAATTATCACTGTTATTATCAAGACTTATTTTATTTAATTACCCCAATTTTGTCATATATTTTTTTATTGTTTGTTTGTTTTGTTGTTTGTTTTGTAAATAGTATTTGGGTAAACTTCGTTAA
>JBBKCR010066855.1:0-10233 GCA_037577295.1 Ladigesia roloffi | reverse complement strand
TGTGTGTGTGTGTGTGTGTGTGTGTGTGTGTGTGTATGAGTATGTATGTGTGTGTGCGCTGCAGCTGTACTGCAGACTTTTAACAGGTTGCTCATTTCCCATCAGTCCCAGCTCTACCCAGGCGTCCACCGGGCCTCTGCTAAGCTCTTTCAGGCGGCCTATAAAGCACATAGCACCCAGGTGGCACTCTACGAAAGAGGCCAGTCACAGATCAAGTGCTCTGATGGGGCTAATGAGGATGAAGTTGGGGGATTGGAGTCTCCCCCCACAAACATTGCTAACTATTAAACCCCAAATGGCAACTTGGAGGGGATTTAATATGCAGACCCCCCTGGATTTAGTAGCCAATTTAAAGTTGTGTGAAAGGGAACCTGTGTGCGAAGCTGAATAAAAGAGTACTTCGTTGTTTTCAGGCCATTCCAGACATGTTAGAGCTCCACCACGCTAATGGTTCAGTTTTCCGTCATCGCTAGGAGAGCTTGACTTAATTGGGGAAAATGTTTTCTGACAAAGTTCTTTACGATGACTGTGTAACAAGCCATATATTACACACTTAGCCAAGTTAGTCTGAAATACAATCCAGCACTACAGCACCGATAAAGCTTCTCAGTTCACATCTGGAGCGTTGATAGTAATTCACTTCTTCCCGAGAGCACTTCCTAACGTTGCATGGGCCCGAGTTGTAATATGATCCGTCTGTATCGCCACCAAAATGAACCGTCACTTAAAAAAATGGAATCTGAAACAAAAGCCCGGTGGAATTGCTGGCAAATAGTGTCAAAAAAAGAAATCTGAGCGTTCCTGATTTGTGAGGGATTATGAAACAATGCTTAACACACAACATGAGAAACGATCCACTGCCAGCTGACCTCGAGCCATTTGGCCGCTCGTTTATATATTTCACAAAACCTACCCAAGCTGTTAGGCATGACTTATTCATTCTGCCACTGGCAAAACACCAGCATACAGAACGATACTCTTATTCCACCCAGCAGCGTCTCAATTAGACTGGCTTACGATTGCTGTTCATATCAGTGCTCTGTACATTTGGCCACAGAGCTGTGCAAAGTAAACATCTCCTGGAAACCAAACAAAGCCCTTAATAATAATAGAATGAAATGTGCAGTTATATCATCTGGAAACTTCAATATATCTTGTACGATGTGTCATCGATGTGTCATTTTTTAAAATCTTTCTCATATTCAAGGTCCTTTCTGACACCAATTCAATAACACCACAGAACTTCACGAGCGCTGACATTTTCCATGGCTGAAAGGTGACATAAGGGGAAAGCTTCCAGAGCTGGATGTAATGAAACAAAAGCATATCGGCTTGAGAACTCATCATGTGAGCGTGGCGCGACTTCAAAAGCAACGTCTGCAAATATACGGTCTGCAAATATAACATTCAGAGCTGTTCATTAGATTGTGTGCTGATAATAGTCTAACTTTTCAAAAGCTCAACAAGATCTGAGCGAGGATGCTAAAGTCAGAGCCAGTTCTGCTTTGAGCACTCGTTGACAGGAGGCTCTTAACACTGCAGTGATCTTGGGAAGCTGACCACAGGTTTGTGCGCTTGAATGTAGGCAGGCAAAATCAGATAAAACTGCTCAAAAATATCCTGCCTCATGCTGACGATAGAGAAAGTGAGTGGTTCCTGTCAAGACTTTACTCATATATTTACTGTTTTTGGAGCATAACGTAACGCGGAATACAAATTAAGTGTTTGAACCAATATGGTTGTTTTTATTATGGATAATTGTGGCCGATTAATGAAAAGAAATGCCTGAACAAAATGTATGGAAAATATATATTTTCTAATTTTTGTAAAACTCGCACAATATAGACTACATTGATGAAATTGTTAAAACCTTTCCAAAATATAATAAACAGTAGAACAACTCAGAATCAGATTCAGAATCACGTCTATTTGCCTATTGGAGCAGCACGCATAATCTGTAAGTGAAATATGGGTGTGGTCTAGGCACTTGTACACATATATATATAAAAAAACATAAATCACTGTCTGGTGGAAACTTTGTAACACCACTTTTGGACTTTGTTGTTTTCTTTAATAAACTGAAATTAAAGGTCTGTCTCCACGTGGGTCTTTATGATATAGAAATTATTAACCAATTAAAAGTGCTGAAAGTAGTTATACCAATTTTGATGACACAGGATTCATTTATTTCGAATCTACATGTTTTTTTGAGTTTCCTGAAAAATAGCTGTTTTGGACATATGAGGTTTCAGCGAAGATACTGTTGTTTTATACTGTTGTACATCGACCAGAATCAAATTCCTTGTATATGTTTGCTCCCATACTCGGCTGACAAATTTGATTCTGTTTCTGAAATAGCGACTGGCACTGTACGAGATGCTCTGGGTTCAAAATCCACTGGACACTTGCTGTGTCTGCTGGCTGCATCGTGTACGTCTGCTGGCAGACAGCAGGACTAAACACCCGAACACTGCAGCAGTGGTCATAGAATAGAGGCATCTTGTGCAAAACTGGGCACTGCGTCAATTGACTTACACAGCCATTTTATATATATATATATATATATTAGTGTAGAAAACAAGAAATTGCAGCTTCTGAAAGGTTTATCGATCCGCATCAGGTGCCTACCTGCGGACTGAGGCTGGGTCCGAAGGCCATGGTGGAGGAGGGTCCAGTCATGGAGTGGTGACCCATGGGGGAGCTGATGATAGGGAAAGGAGAGGTGAGGCCGTTGATGGGTGAGTGGAGCTGACCCGGCGTGGAGCCCATGGAGGACGGGGTGAGGAGGGACGGGTGTAGCGTGTGGGGACCCAGGGTTCGGTGACCGGTCGGAGAGCTGAGAGGGGAGGAGGAGAGCTGGCCTGATGAGTCTGAGGGGGAGAGAGAGAGGAACTGTTAGAGGCAAGAAATAATAAACATGCTTATACACTGATTATCGCCAGACAGTGACTGTATGGGTTATTACAGTTTTTCAATCACTAACAAGCGCTTATCCATACACCAGATACTTTTTCCAAACACTTAACACAAACACAATTTTCAAAATGTTTCATATTTTTCTCAAAAACACAATTTGTTAAATTTATACTAGAACTTCATTTCAAAACACAATACACCTCTCTGCACCCAATAATTTTACCAAAACACTGGAAATCTGATTCAAAATTTAATTTGTGTTTTCAGTTCACAAGTTACATGCAGTCAAACTGCACCAGGTTTCAAAATACTGGAAGTGTATGGCATTACAGAAAATACATAGACGTTGTTTCAGTTTAACAGGTAAAAGCATGTATTTCTTGGTTGGGAACCGGAACTAATGTTCACGTTCTAAATTATTCCAAGAAAAAAGCTAATCAGTATTTTTACTGTATACAAGAAAAGAGAAATATTTTCTTATCTACTTTATTGCTTACATTTGCAAAATGTTCATGAAGCATACAAGAGCGAAAACATGAAATACACTGGACACACAGCAGCAAAAAATCTCAGATGAAAGGGGGAAAAACACAAAAAACACAAAATTATGTAACATCGGCGATCTTCGGAGTGAGGACACCAGGCAGCATCGAATCTGATGTCATCCAAGGTGATACACCTGGTATAAAACTGCCTGGTGTGACGAATCCACACTTGGCGGTGTTTAAATGTGATGTCCCTGCAGCCAGCATCCATGGCATCAAGGAGTGGCATCTGGTCATGTGGCTGATGGCAACAAACCTTCCACCTCCACGGAGAAACAGCTGAACAGGGTGGAAGTAAGAGACAGACCAGTCTTGCCTGGATTCAAACCATGTTGTGCTTGCTTGAGTGTGATGGAAATCCACTTTGTCCCAGGTGATGACAAAGTTCCTCATGTTCTCTCCCTCCTGATCCTGCACGGGAATCAGGTGCTGGGGAAGATCATTTAAACAGGCAAGGAGGCGCTCAGTATTGTTGGGTCCAGGATGTCATCGATGAAGGACCAATCCAGTATTTGCAATTGCTGCATACATTGTGATGTTTGCCCCTCTCTGTCCTGGTACTGTGGCCCTTTTTCCTATAATATTCCTCCCTCACCAGATTGAGTCCTGCCTCATCTATGAAGATCAATTTGTGAGGAGCCAACTCCATAACTCGCTTTTGTCACGTAAAATATGTTCGTTGACGAAGATATTCCGTCATAATTTTCGTTGACAAAAACAACACTACTCTGAATCCAGTCTAGATACAGCTGTGGTTGGCCTGATTTATCCAACACAAATCAGCTGTGCGTCAATTATTGAATCGTTTGTCAATTTTCAGTTTTTTTTTTAAGCTGATATGTTGTTTTTGAGCTGATATTATTGGAGAAGCAGAGGTTTTATGCTGTAGCTAATGTTTTGAATATTGTTGTTTTTATTGTGGAATGCTGTATGATAACATTTGTAATTAAGACCAAAATTATCCATATTTTTGCAACTGGGTATAGCGTCAGACAGATGCTGTGCAATTTTTTAAAAAATGTTGAAAATGTGACACTTGTTTGGACAAATGCTTTTTAACTTGTTAGCGACTGAAAAAACTAATGTTATTTACAAATGAAAGAAATTCTCCTCTAGAAATACATTTCCCCCACAACTTAAAGGTAGATTACCAGAAGCAATACGTTTTTACAGAGGGAAGAGCTACTACATATACTTCATGTTACCACATTAAAACATTTATTTCTTAGGTTTTTTCAAGGAATTCAGCAACACTCCAGCAGTTTCTATTATAAGTTACTTGTCAGTCATGTGTAAAGAGGACTTTCAATTCTAAATTCTAAATGTTCATCAATGGCGCTATACAGATGTGGTAATACTGCACCAAAAACACTGTAATGCTGCTTCTAAAAAGCCAGGAAATGTTTTGAGGAAAGTTGCACAGTTTAAAGATGCATGAGATCAAAGAGAGTCTTATCTTAGAGATTTGTGTTTACGCATGCACTTTGTGTGCCCATCTGTCTCTGTGCATGTACAGCTGTACAGAGCACGGTACGATTGATTATTTCATATTCGATAACAGTGTGGACTTCAGACAGGACATGATTTTTGTCCTGTGTTATGAAACTACACAGCTTCTGGACTGTGTATTAAAATTGAAAAAAAAAACAGTACATTTTCAGTAATGGAGTGATGATATAACAAGTAGTGTGCTAATTCCTTTAAAATAACTTTATAGCCTCTCATTATGCTCAAAGAGAATAACTTGAATGTGGAAAATACAATCGCTCTCCTTATGTGCCAACAAAGCAATGCAGAACACAAACATTGCTTTCCAAGTACGAGGTCAATGTCCAGATGGTATAGCTTCACAATGGCTTTCCCCTCCCCTTATTGTTATATTGTTTAAGAGAGAAGGAAAAACATGAGCCTAGCTGTGTGATGTGGGATTGCAACACTGGGCTGAGTGATATAACTAAGTTTTGAAAAGGAGACTGACCATGATAACATGTCCTTTTTCTTTCCTGTATGGCTTCTAAAATAATGAATCGTGTTCTTTGTATGGCTTATAATTTACCCCCCCTTCTTCAAAAAACACCCCTGTACTGAGACAGGAGACTACTTGCATTACACCAGAGTCCATGAGGAGTTATCTGAAGTATGAAACATTTCGAGACTGCACAGATTGTTACCTTTATACACTATTAATGCTAGGTTGGATGGCTGCCAGGAGCTGCTGCTGTCAACTGAAAAAGCCCCGCTGACTGTCCTCCAGCCTTTCTGAATGAGTATGCAAAGCATGTCTGAGCATTACGCCAAGTGCACATATACACACACATTCACACGTACACACAGAAACTTCAGTTAATGGCAAAATAAGTGCCAACAATTACTTTTCCTCTCAAATACATTCAAATATAGCTTGCAAACAAGTAAGAGTAAGATATATGCCAATATTGTGGCAACACTGTTCTTTTTTGAGCACATTATGGAGTTCCACAGAACTCAACCCTTTATAAATGATACAATACATTATGGGATACATTTAGATTTTAATAGTTTTTTTCCCATTTTGTTTACTTACTTCAGCAACATTAGATATCAAAATTCGTATTGTACATTTGGAAAACGCCGATACATTTCTATCAGCCAGACTGCAAGTCAGCCAACAGATATATTTGTATTTATCAAGGTAACTGAAGAAGTTTCATTTTATCTTTTGATCTGCATTTTACCTGCTAACCTTCAGTAGCATCTGAGTTTGAACATCAGGTCAACAGGGTGGGTCCAACTTAAGAATCGCTGCAGGCTTGTGATACAACAATAATTAGTTTTTCATGGTTTCATTCAGAATGTTTTGCCCCCAAATTGACTGATGGCAATTTTATTAGCCTGTTTTGGCCTGAAGCTGACACTGTGTGTAATAAAGGAACAAACAAAATACAATAACCTATTTGCAATTCCTTTTTGCACCAAAAATTTTATTGCAATAAATAACATTATTTCCTCTTTGGCATTTCAAACTCATAAGCAAAAACGAACTGCCTGTTTAAATAACATCAGTCAAAAGAAGCGCTACACTGAAAGAGTGATTGAGTTCATGTTGTATATGTTATTTAGGTTATAAAACAGCAAGCTAGATTTGTCTAAATCAAAACAATTTACTGGCCAATGCATCCCTGCTGTAGACATTTATTTAAACCTTTATCTTCTGTTTTGTAAGACATATTACTGCCCACTGTTTCATTGCTGATGCACTGACTGGTCCCATTTACTGGATAATTATCACACTGACCACACTGACTTATTAAACAGACATCACTGATGCTGTTGAAACTGTTTCTTATGTAAAGTGATGCACTAGTCCCAATTACTAGACCAGTCTTTATAAAAGCTTTATAAAATTACAAGCTTCTACAAAATGATTTGTAAATTTCATATGGCCATTTTTAGCATCCTATATTATTTTAAGTTCATTGCTTCTCTGAATGAAATACTGAAAAGGAAATTCAATCAATTATTCAAATTCTGACCATTAATTCAGCTAGCGAGACATAAATCTGGTTAGAGTGGTTTGATATGGAATGGTTCAGTGACTCAAACTTTACAGTCTTTACAGTCAAACTTTACAGTTACACTCAAAACTTTACAGTCTTTACAGTAGTGGTGAGAGGAATGAAGTATCTCAATGTGTACAGTGCAAAAAGCCACTTTATTTATTATCCAAAATGAATGGGGTTTTATATGTAATGTAGAGTAGTAGTAGCCTTGTGGGTAAAACATCTGGCTGTGAACCTGTAAACCACAGAGTTGCAGGTTCAGACCCCAGCTGTGTACTACAGGGGATGGTGGAGGCCTATTAGGTAGCATAAGGTCATGGGTTCAAATCCTAATTTCAGCATACCACCAGTGGGTTCCTGAGCAGGACCCTTAACCCCAAGTTGCTCCAGGGACACTGTCCTCTGGAGTTAGGGAATGGAAGTTGCTTGGATAGGTAACTTGTAAATATATTGTGTCCTTGAGTAAGAAATGTAACCCTCTGTTGCTCCAGAGGGACTATTCTGCCTATGCATCTCAGCCCCATGTGTGTCTTTAAAATATGTTTTAGGCCAAGCTCACTGTTTACATATGAAGAGATTTGTTGGAATTCCCCTGGAAACACTGGTACTGGGTCTGACCTCAGTTTCAGAGTCAGACTCGGGAGGGAAAATATTCGATTGGTTTATCCCTGATTTTCTTGCTTTAGTTAGTGTAGCCCTCACACACACCTGCATACGAACCACTGTGGTGTTTCAACAGCTTGTCTGAGAGTTGGTATTGGTACATGGAGATAGAATACAGAGTGTGTTTCACCGCCCTGCCCGTATCTTCTCCTGATCGCGAGCTCTCAGCCCTCTAAGCTGTCAGCGCTCGCCCAGCAGTGTGGAAACTTTTTAAAACTCTCAGACTAGTGCTGATCTCCGGGAGCCTGTCTTGGCATCGACTCACTGCTGGCCCTCGGCCAAGTCTTCACTTTGCTGCAGGCATTACACATCTTGTGGGTACAGGTAGCGCCAAACAAACGTGTGCATTCACACAGATGGTGAATATAAACATTCGTAGTCACAGAGCTCTGAATATCTTCTGTATCATAAACAAGACGTGGAGGAGCTCATTAGCCGCCACACACTCCATATAAAGAGAACAACCTGCATTCAAGTGCTATTTTCAGGCTATAGACGTGCTGACAGATATGATGAATGGACAGGGCTTGGCAATATGGCCAAATGTTATTGTAATCGTGATAAATGACACCATTATTCCCACCCCTGAGTTTGACACGGATACAGTCAGTCCATGTAGACTCACAACCGCACCACTGCATAATTCTCAACTAGAGCATCCCAAAAAATAACTGACCTATCTAGGGTCCAACTACAAACATTTTGGAAAGTTAGACAACCTTAGAACACTGGCAAAAATCCCATATAGCCTATTTTAGGTTGGAGTTTAGATTAATTATATAATGTTCAGTTTGAAATGCTACACCACTGAGGTGAACTGAAAACCAGCAGGGCGTAAAATGGGTCATGGTGATGATGTGTATCACGATGATACATGAGAAACTCCACATGGTCTTCACAGCAAGTCATTCCGTAAACATATGACATCAATTTCAGTTAAATGAGTAAAAAACTTCAAATAACCTCCTCCAACTTATGGTTTGGGTCATAAGAAAAAATACTTTTTATTTTATATTATAATATAACATTTCTGTATTGGCACAATAATGTGTACAGTCAAAATTGTATACATCTGTTAATCTTTGTAGGCTAAAATAGGCAAAAAAAGAAAGCATGAAGACGGGGTTCTGTGGAGTAAAACTGGGCCATGGAAGCCATGCTCTTTTACTTAAATGACCACATGCTGACAGCACGTTTCACACTGCAAAAACCTCCTCCACCAACCGGCAAACAATTAAGGTTTGTGCAGAAACCATTGGCCTATGAGGCCGCTGGGCTCCCCAGAGAGCTTCTTTATCCACAGTACTCAGTGCTGTAATGTCGCACATCAAAACAGAGGCTTTAACAGACTCTGATAACCGCTGCTCCAATTAGCGTACCAGTATAAATAACTTCTCAGCTCTGTCCGCAGTTAGCCCAGAGACGCTGAGCATCAATAAAGCGAAAATGATCTCCCTTTGCTGTATAAACAGCTCAATCCAATCTCAGCTGCTCTATAAATACGCTGATGTGAAGTGTTTAGCTAATCATCCACAAACACCTACTGAAATGCGAACAGTAGGTAAACCATAACACCAGAATATGTGTTTATGTGTGTGTTGGGAAGGGGTGTAGAATGCAAATTTCAACATTTTATATGAAATTTCAATTCTGGGCTCATGATTCGATTTGGTTTTCCTTGATTTTTGATAACAAAATAAGCCCTGAACATTGCATCTGCAAAAAGTGTATAAGCGACTTCAGAAAATCCCAAACCACCCAGTAGAGTGTGACTGAGTGTGTACATAGCATAATCCCTTCCACACACTTCCTTCTGCTAGGATGCACACGGAGGCAGGGTTTTGATCACTGGCAGCGGTTTCCATTTAAAAAATCCCTTTGAAGAGACGGAAGGGGATGGTGGCAATACCGTTTTCAGTTCTGATACACTCCTCCAAACATTTTTTAGGATTTCTTGCCACTGTATATGTATATTGTCACACTCTTGATCTGCAAAAAAATGATCTGTCAAACCAAAAACACAAAAGCAAGACTTCATCCAGTGAATAAAGTTATTCCTTTGATGAAGAATCAGAAATGTTTATTGACCCCAGAGAACACTGCTTATGTTATGACTGCATCGGCACACGGAGACAAACAATATAAACTATAAAGTGAAAATCTTAATCTCTATACAAACTCTATACTCTAAACAAAATACACGAGAATACTATACTTTATACTATATGGTAATACTATCCTATATTCTGGAGAAGAAGTTTGATTTTGTAAAAAACATTTTCAAATGGAGACATGAAATGAAGTCAGAAAGACACCATGCACACGCTCACTCCTACATACCCCCACACACACACTTACACACACATTTACCACACGCAGCTGAGGCACTGCCTCCACACTGGCTTGGGATCCATCTTTCGTTATCAGGTCCTGGAGGCTATGAGACTGAGTAATGAGAAGGAACACCCGTTCAGCACTGCACATATTGTACGCGGACACACATACACACACACACACACACACACACACACACACACACACACACACACACACACACACACACACACACA
>JBBKCR010066824.1:0-10235 GCA_037577295.1 Ladigesia roloffi | reverse complement strand
ACACACACACACACACACACACAGACACACACACAGACACACACACAGACACACACACAGACACACACACACACACAGGTGCTCGTCTGCTTCAATTAAAAACAACTCATTTTAAACCTTGGTAGTCTTTAAAGAAAAAAAAATTGGAATAATACTTTTCAAAATATTTATTGAAAAATAATCTCCAGTATCTTAAAAAACTAATTCAATGTTCCCATTAGTGAGAAGAATTGAGAAAAAATTCTTGTTTTAAAAAATACTTGGTGTGACATGAGCTGGTGAAGTTCCAGATTTCTACTCAATGCTCTCAGCCATTGCATGAAATTCACCCCCTGGTCATAATTTAACAAATACTGATTAATAAGGCCAGGAACTGGATGGTAACCACAAGTAAATATCTTTCATAAAAGGTTGTTTATTCTCAGGTGCCTGAAACTTTGCCCTAGAATTGTACACTCTCACTTAGTGTGTAGACAGAATCAGATTTACCATCTCTTTTATCGGCAGTATATTTCATGAACAGGTCTTTATGCATCTTAGTAAGTCCCGGAGCATTCAGGGCTATGCAAAATTTTAACATAAGCTAATAATAGCACATACACGGCTGTCAATAAAGTGGCTTTAATGAACCCCCCATGAACCCTGTCACTTGCTGCTCTGAATGAGTGTGCTCATTTCTAAATAAACACCAGCACTGCTTACAAATGCGCATGTTATCGCCAAAATAGATCAGGCAAGTAAAGAAACAATTATCACGTTCATCCAGGCAGTGTGGAGGAGACAGATGCATTACCCATCCACACTTTCGTCAAGGACAGAGGAGAACGATAATGAGCCACTTTTGTGCTATTCCAGGATGACAGAACCTCACATTTTCGGGTGTGTGTGAGTGTGACATCACAACACATTTAGTAACACCTTATGTGTAGCGGCTTATAGCAAGCACATTCCTAAAGACAGCTATTTCACCATATTGGGCAAGTGTGGTTTCCCACACATTTATAATCAATTACCCACTATACTAATGCAAAGGACGAGAACAGGGAGCAAACAAAAGGTGAATTAATGTGCTGAATTATTAGACATGTGGTTCATTAAGATGTCAGCAACAAGCCCAGGGCTGGAAAATAGCCCTGTGAGTCACTAACACAATCAGACACGTGTAAATCCAGAGAGAATGGCCGACACAGGGTTTCAAATTTAATTTGTGTTATTCAGGCATTGTACATGTACACCTGTCTGTGTGTGTTGGATTCCTTGGGGATCAAATCTACAATTTAACCTGCTTAGCCCATTTCCTGACATGCTGATCTAACAGGAACATGATATGTACAGAATAAATTGAGATAATAATGCAACTAGTGGAAAGTCAATGTTTTTTCTTTTCAAAACTCCATACTCTCAACAATAACTGAAGCCAAATTAGAGTTAACAGCAACTTAAGTTAGGATTATCCAGTCATGTGGCTTGCTTACACCTTATGTAACTTGAGTTAGACAAGATAGGATAAACCTTTATTAGTCTGACAATTACTCTACAACACAACAGAATACCTACATACATAAATACACACACGCACACATGCACACACGCACACACGCACACACGCACACACGCAGAGATAGGTTAATGTGGATTTTGTAGTGTTTTACATGCTGACTTCAAAACTGTGCTTAGTTTCTCCCTAGCATAAATAGTTTTTGTGATGTGCATGATTGTTGGAATAATTAGCATATAATAATTATGTGCTAAGCATTTTTGAGGAAAAAAACAGTGATTTTTATATCTACGTCACAGTGTGTGCACTGAAAACATTGAAAAAGTTACTTGATTTGTGTCTGTGGTTTAATAAAAACTGCATGCAAGTCTATTGCAAATCTAATATCACTCATGATTCAAAAAGATGATGTGACTGAAAAACTGAAAGCAGATCTGAAATCACCACGAAAAGCTGGATTATAAAAGTGTATTGTGGTTTTTGACAATCACAACAGAAATGTTTTTGTTGACTTGTATTATTTTAGTCCCTTCATAAAAAGGGCAGAACCATCGATGCATTTGGAATCTAAACACAAAACCGAGAAAGGACAAGAGACACGGCTGCAGAGGATACAGACGCATCACATGCTGGGAGATACTTCACTCTAGACACACAAACACCACTGTGACCTGCACAAACTGCAAGTTGGTGTTAAAGCACAGTAACATTACCAGAGTTCTGAATGGCATCTACTAGCTAACAAGGCTAATGCTAGCACTGCAGAAGATTGTCCAGTCCAGAGAACACTGCGGGGCTGCTGCAGCTTAAACTGTTCCCACTTTCTGTTGTGCACTTAAATTTACCCGAAAATATTCAAGGAATCAGCTTTTGTTTTGTTTTTTTGTTTTGTTTTGTTTTTTGACATCATCAAACTTCTCAGGTTTAATGTCAGATAAGTTGACCTGAAAAAAACTGAAGTTGTTAATATATATACAGCTGGTAAAATAAGTATTTCTAGCAGTAAAGAGATTTCTAAGTGGGCTATTGAAACCACGAGATGTTTCCATCAACCCAAATATTGAAATCACAACATGTAAGAAATCCCCTTACTGATAAAAATGCTGATGTGTCATGTATTTATATGTACATACTGGATACGTGCAGCTTTGGGAAAAGTAAGAGACCACTGTATTACATTTTTAAATCAGCATGTCTATGAATATGACAACCGGCGGTACGACAATTTTGGTGTATGTCAAAATACAACCTAGCCTAGGTCACTTACAGCCCTAATATCAAAATCTAGAACTAAAAACTAAAATACAGAAACGGGAAAAAAATATATACTGTACTTACAGTGTTTCTACAGGGTACGGCAACTACCTTACTCATATGCTGCATTATTGCATATTCTTCCACTGCACACAGCCCACGTAATCCGTAAGTATGAATCTAACTCAAGTCTCAATTTTACGTTTATATAGGAGTGCGCTTCGTTAACTTGAAATGTTATATGACTAGACAGTCTGGGTAGTTTGCATGAATTATTTTGTGTGCCATTGATCTAGTTTGTGTTGAAATATGCTTGTGTTATTATAAATTAGTTAGCATTAACCACTGAGCTCACATTATTGAGCTAGTGCTAGCCATCTATCTTGTGTTCACATAATTTAGCTAGTCACCATTAAACATGTTTTCATTTTATTAATAAAATTAATTTCAGCCATTTAGCTTATGTACACTTTATTTAGCTAGTATTAGCTCTTAACTCCTGTTAACATTTTTAGATAGTGTTACCATTTAGCAGTTTTCACATTACCGTAAATCCTAAATATGCTCCCAAATATGCTCCCAAAACACTTATTTCATTTTAAACACAGCTTAACACATTAAACTTTAAAAAATTATTTTATCTGCTTTTGTTCTGTGTCATTTCCTTTGGTATAAGCAGGGTCAATACAGTTTACTTTACTTTAACTTAATTTAATTAGAGTAATAAAGACTCAGGCCTTTAAGAAGAACAAAATGAAAAACACAAAAGCATTTCATGAAAGACTTCAGAGTACATGTGGGCCAGAGATGTGACACAGGGCAGCAGCAAATCAGCTGTGAGGAGAAATCAATAACGCTTTTAGATTGGCTATTCAAATCTCCCGTCTCTGAGTACAGCAGTATTTCACCATTATTTGTGTTCTCTTAACAGTACCTAAACATGTATAGTTATATTGTAAATGGGAATTTAGCTGAATTTTAATTTATATTTTTATTGCGATACTAAGCAATTTATATTCATTTGAATATTTTGGCACAAAAATGCAAGAAAATTGATATATTGCCACGAAAAAAGCAAAAAAGGATGTGGAGGATATCTGTCAGATTTGCACAAATTTGCAGGGGTTTCTGCGAACAGTTATTTGTTCGGTTCCAAGATAAAATCTGCAAATTCTCCACAAATTAGCCAGGTTTACTGTATTTAGATAATGTTTGCTATTTACCTAATGTTAATATTAAATAGATTGTGTTGGTAATTATGTTAGTGTGTAGTTAGCATTAGCTATTATCTTCACATTATTTTGTAAAAGATAGCCATAAAGCTAGTGCTCCTCCTGATTAAATAGTATAAGTTATAGATCTAAAATGATGTATTGAGTGTTGGTTATTTAGCTGAAGTGTTTTGAGGTTTCCCTTGGCTCTCAAACTTCAACCTTTGACCATCTGAAAAAAGATGTTTATCTACATAAAACCTCATTTGAATTTAGAAACAAAGCAAAGGCTGTTGACTGTGACTGAATCAACATCTTCTGACCACTGTTGATTTTTTGTTAAACTGCCATATGCTACCTTCTGTAAACACCATCAGACATCTCATGAAGTAATTCCCAGTTATAGTGTTTGCATTGTTTAGATTGTATTTGCCATTAAGCAAGTGTCAGAATCACTTCTCCACTTCACACTACCAGTTCACACTATCGGTACGAGAGTTGTTCAAATGACTGTGTCTAGCTTGAACATTCCTTTGCATTTCTAATTTATTACAGCCCATCTGAAGTACATGCATTTGTGTGCAGCTGCCCCTGGCTTAATAATTATTTTAAACTGAAGGAACAGCAAGTTCCTTTGTAAATAATCACTCCGGCCAAAATGAGCACTTAATTTGCATTTCATTTTCAGGAACTGGCCCTTTCTGACAGCTCAACGCAGATTCGACTGCTGTGTGTTCAGTGGGCTTTAACTTTCATTACAGAACCTCAGAGACGAAATCTTGCTGCTGACTGGTAATCTGCTCTGTAGTCCTTTCACAGGACAGAGATACACGCACCCTCCAGTGCAGTGAAGACGCGGCCTTTCCATATAAGAAAACTGTAACCAATGTCTAATAATTCCAATTACTGATAAAAGCAATAAGTGGCAAAAAAAATGAACAACTTGATTACAACAAGACTTGCAAGCAATAGCCTTAACGGCTGGAAATACTCCAGCTGGTGAGTGTCCATGGATAAATTATTATTAGGTAATAAAAATCTAAACAAAATATGACAAAACAACTCACAAATGCCAAAAAGGCTTCATAAAAGGTCACATTTATCAAAGAGAGTAAGATGCACTGACCTTCCAAACACAATAGAAATCTGAAGACATTCTGTAGTTGGTATCATGCCTATATACGAATTTTAAGGTTTTCTTTTTGTCTATGAGAAAGACAAATGGCATCCTCAAAAATCACTGCTATGGTGCTTTGTGGATTTTTGTAGAGAACATTCGCCTTAAGCGTTTAACAATAGTCAATGACTTTCAGTCTCTCTTTTAATGCATAAATCACAGGAAGACAACACAACAGAAAATGGGTATAAGGCTGGGATCCCTTATTGCTTTTTGGTTCTCTTAATTTGGAAATGGATTGTCTTATTTTTGAAAAGACAAAATGTATAATTTGTTGTAAGCATGAGGGACCATATTTAGAAGGTAGCCCTATAAGTCACTGTGACCAAATAAACAGGCTCTCTTACATAGACACACACACAAGTACTCTAATGAGTTCCTACATTAATGAATTGGTACACACCTGAATCTAAAAAAAATTACCCAACACTGCCAAAGGGGCTGAACATGCAAACTGACTTTTAACCTAAATTAAATTACAGGTCTAGTCACCCACAGGGATTATTTGACACCAGAATATTTAAACCCACATTCTAACATAATGTGTGTGTCTGATTTCTCGCCACTAACTGGTCGACTTGAGGCAGACACACTGACAGAGCCACTTGGGGCGAGATTCTGAGTTGAGCCTCTCTCTGTTCTTGTTGTCGTGGCTGTCTAGTGAGAAAAAGAGGTCTTGCTGAGATACGTGGAATGGAAAGGCAGATTGTTTTAACTGCATCTCATTTAGCTGAAGATTTTCCTCATAGCATGGCAGACAGAACTCAAGAACATGACTGCAACCCAGCATTTCACGGGACCTCCAAAGGTTTATCCTGGACCACAGGGGAGATCCCTCAGCTGGACTGGAGAATGGGTCTCGTATCAGGGCGGGGCATGCATTATTTCTATTTTCCTTTGGTTGTACTTAGAGATCCAGTATGATGTTACTCAAATCAGTTATGCTTTGCGTTTTGAATACTGACAAATGCTGCACATTTGCATACCACATACACCAGTTCTTTCATAACACTTATATCAATACCTAAATATACTGATATATGTATATTAATATATATATATATATAAATATATAAAATTTGGATTTTAAAATATATATTACTAGTAGTAATACTAAAATAAAATTAGCACTAATAATATAAAAACACAATTGCTAGATTTGAAATTCATCCTTATGTTAAAATCTTAATATTTAATCCAGTCTGGAAAAGAGAAACTACACCTTATTTAGCTTTTTAAAAACCCAATACAGTGGTTACCAGATAGGGTCCTGGAAAAAAAATGACCAATGTTAATTAACATCATGAAAACTTTGCCAAAAACTTAACAAAATAAAAATGATTAGATTTATTTTAGATTTAAAGGCACATCTGAAACAAAAAAGGCCTTTAAATTTTCGTAGGAGGAACACTTATTTCTGGAAAGAGCACCGATTGAGTAGTGAATTCAGTTGTGGCCTCAGTCTATGCATGAGTAGCTCTAAGGCGGATGGATAATGAAGGTCATATGCACAGTAAATAAATCTCACCTTTCCTCTGGAACGCAGGGCTGATGAGGACGAGTGGGGTGTTGACCTCAGGTTCTGATGATCCTCCATGGCTGCCAGTCTCGGACATGCCGTGGTCGCCACACAGCACCAGCAGATTAGGCAGAGTGCCCTCAGACTCCTGTGGGAGGTATGGGAGGTGTCAAAACAGGTCAGCATGAGAACGGAGAGGGGGCAAACCCACTTGGCAAACTATGCAACAGCTCAGCTGCAAGGAAGGGAAGGAAGGTACGAGCAAGGGTGTAAAAAGGAGAGAGAAGATGAAAAGGTGAAATGGAAACTCTGGGCAGCAGGTACGTTGGCTCTCTACTGAAGCGAATTACTATGGTACTCTGCCTTTCTCTCTCTCACTCTCTCTCCCTCTTCCCATCTCCCCTGAGGGACATTAGAGTGCTGAGCTGTGTTTCACATCAAACACTCTCTCAGTGTCTCTTTGACACTCTTCTAAGGCCACAGTTCCAGCAGCTCTCTCTCTTGTTCTCTGCCCAGAGCAGATCACACTCTAACAGGGCGGGTTAATGGCACGCCGACAGCAAGCATAGAAAGGTGCTAACTTAGCCTCCCCACAATGCCTATCCACCTGAGCTTAACAGCTTAAACACTGTTGGTTTAAACTCTACCTTTTCGCTGAGGCGATACAATTTCAGTGCTTTCAGTGTGTGGTCCTGTGAGTGTCATGCTCAGTACTCAGGAGGTGACTATATGATATTACAATGTCATGAATATGTATACAATACTTCTAAAGTCATGTAAGTAATACAGTTGTGCTATTAAGCTTGCTATTAATCCTAATGATAGAATACGTTCAAATAAAAATGAGGAAAAATAATTTGAATGAATGTTTTTTACAAATGTTAATGTTAAGACAAATTATCTTTCTCAGATGGCCAGAAGACATTTTGACAGAAATGTAAGTCAGGTTGTGATTAGCTTAGAAAAAAACTAGCCGTGGCTAAAAACTAGCCGTGGCTAAAATCAAATACTGTAGGTGTTTATGGAGTATAAAAGAAGAATTTAGTCATGTCTACCACTCAGGATTACTTTTGAAATGATAACTACGTCCAACTGGCTTCCGATATTTCAGTCATAGTTAACTTTTCTAGTCAAGTGGCCCATATCAGTGGTTGACATTGTAAAGCCTCCACCCACCACAGTGAATTCAGTCTTTCTCGTCTTCCAGTCTGCTAAAGGGACAGCCGCTTCCCTGGCACGTGCCTCAGACTCACTGGCAGGGACACCATTCAAGAGTGTCAACAGAGACGGATGACCATCAGCCTGGGGATAAGTGTTCTAACCGCCCGCCCCCCCCACCCCCTTATCGGGGACACTTATTCTGCTAGGCCGGTTATGAGGCTCAAGAAAAAACATGGAAGACATAATGTGCAAAATAGATCGAATACGAAATAAAGCCTAAGGTTGTTCCACTCTCTCTCTGCCTTTGTCTCACTCGCTTTCTAAGCTTCTCTGCTGAGCACAAGGCTGTCTGCATATTGCCACAAAAACATACAATGCCAGAGCCCTTCAGATTGATTTAATGCTGCAGAAGAGGGAGCAAATGTGAAACAGCCAGTGTGTAAATAGAATCAAAAGTAAGCATTCAATAACAAACAGCCACTTGTGGTTTAAATGAGGCTTCCATTTTTCTGTGGTTTCTTCTCAAAACATTGAATCGGATCTATGCAACTTTATTTGTGTGCTCATTTTATTGTTCCACGCTCGATAATGACAGCCATGCAGTAATCAGGCATTACATACAGGTACTGAAGTCATTTACGTTCTGAGAGGCAGAATGATGTGTCAGAAGAAAAGCTGCGGCCCTGCAGAGCTCAGGGCCATCAGAGCGATGAAAGAAGGCATGGCCCTCCCTGTCACCTTAATATTACTGAGGACAGCAGTCAATGAGTGAGAGGAGAGGAATCAATACCGCACTGAAGCCAGGCAATAGCAAGAGAGACAAAATGCAGGGAAAAAGAAAGAAAGAAAATAAAAAAGAATTTAAGAAAGAAAGTAAGATGCAAAAAGGAAGTGAAAAAAAAGAAAGAAAGATATTGCAGAGAAATTGAAAAAGGCAGATTAAGAAAAAAGCAAAGAAAAGAAAGGAAAATAAATATTTATGATAGACAAAGACAAAAGTAGGCAAAAATGTGAGCATTACAAAATACAGAAAGACAGACGAAGACAAGGTGAAATAATGAAAAGAAAATCGGTGAAAAGAAAAAGAAGAATGTGAATATGGAAAAGAAAAAGGAGAAAAAGAAAGGTAGGAAAGAAAGAAAGAAAGAAAGAAAACACAAAAGAAGGCACGAAAGTGAGAAAGCTAAAAATGCTTGTTCTTCCTCTATGCTACACCTGCACACAGCAGCCCTCCTCTTAACAGTGGTTTGAGCGTTCTGGTTGCTTTGTTTAAACATTCAGAGAGTCTGTGGGGAACTTCCTGCTGTGGACTGTTTTCTTTTGAAAAGGAGACCCCTGAGGCAAAGTCTCTGTGGTGAAAACACACTTAAAGCAGTCACACATGCACACTTACAAGATAAAATGAGGCTTAAATCAATGGAGAAGCACAGAACACTCAGCTACTTCTAGGAGTCATGAGCAATCTTTTACCAAATCCGATTATGGTAGCATTAAGCATTATAATGCCAGGACTCAGGATCATATGAACACCGTTTCAGGAGGAGCTCTCATCAAACAGGAATATGTAACATGCATTTGCAATGGATATTTGACACCACACACACATATACACAAAACACCAGTCACCTGTACACATAAAAGCAACGTAGAGCTGCAGTCAGTTAGACTTATGCACAGATTTGTTTTATCCCTGTAAATAAATCTGCAAAATGATGACCCATTTTCTGCACACAAATCCCCTCTACACATTGAGAGATAGACACATTGTGCAGAGAAAATGAAAATAATAGGCCAAGAATCAAAAGCTCTTGCAATGTATTCTAATTTGCAAACCGTTGTGATTCTCAAAGTAGCCTACAGAAATTCATACTGTATTTGTGTGTGTAACAGAACAGAAATCACATTGCAGGAAAATTCATTCAGAGGTATGATGTGAAATGCAAACATTCTAAAGCAAATTACCAAACCAGAATACTTCACAAGTGGTGATGAGAACCAGAAGCCTCAAACATCTATAAAGTTAATAGATAATATGAATATGAATACATTAAATGATGCTTAATACAGTTTTGCAGCAGTAATGTTCGCCTAATAGATTCAATGGCTATATTTGCACTCAGGACTGTTTACCACCATAACTGTACAGAAATGAGTTCTTAATATTAAACCATTCTAAATGATTTATTACTAGGAGTGTGAGGAGATCTCATGGTACGATTTGTCTCACGAGATGCATCTGGTCTCGCGAGACCCAAATTACGTCCTCTTCCCGTTCAAGGTTTTAAGTAAATAGCAGTGCAAATGAGCGTGCTGTCATTGTTACTTAGGCAGTCAAAGAACATTAAAGGGATAGTTCACCCCAAAATGAAAATCTGATGTTTATTTGCTTACCCCCAGGGCATCTAAGTCAAAGGT
>JBBKCR010066804.1:0-10236 GCA_037577295.1 Ladigesia roloffi | reverse complement strand
GTGTAAGGGTAGAGGATGCAGAAGATAGGACTAGGTGGAGACAGATGATTCGCTGTGGAGACCCCTGAAGGGAAAAGACAAGAGAGGAAGAAGATGTGTTTATCTTTTTTATATACACTAATATATGCAGATAGATATGCATTTCTAATAAGTGGATGTTGGTTTATATAAAGGAATTTGACAGAGTGATTAATGTGTTTTGGAAATTTTGCATGCTAACGTAGAGCTTGTTATAGAGTCTCATGGTGTAAGAAAGAAGAAGCAACTTATCTTTCATTGTCTTAGACAATGGGTTTTGAAGTTTTTTTATTGGTGGCTGTTGGTTCTCTTGGCTCTTGGTTCCACTCAGGGGAACATTAGTACAGAGAATGTCCCCAGCATGTGACAATAAGATAAAATACCCCGTCGTTTCACTTCGTCCACCGGAAAACAGAGACAGACTGAAAAAATCCGGAAATATTTTATTTGATTGTAGATAAGGGGATAAGAGATAGGAGGAAAGGCTGGATGTGCTGACAACGAAGGACCAAATCACAACGACATCAGAAAAAATGCGAGCTTGTAATATGTAGTACGATTTGCCTTTACTGTTACCATGATTCCCGTTAGAAAAAAACAAAATTAAATCTTTCTTGTCTAGTAACACAGCCCATTCAAGCATCACGTACAGTTAGGTGCAGTAAGCCCCGTAGTATACCAATTATCTGCGTGCGTGTGTGTGTGTGTGTGTGTGTGTGTATAGTATTTAGTGTTAAGGCAGACTTTGGTGTTGCATCAGCAATGTGAGAGTACATGATACAGTAGAACACTGCCATCGTGTGGCTGAAAGTAAAAATCACTTCTTTTCGCAAATGAAAACTTAACTTTACTCAAAGGGTAAATAAACCAGCCAGCAGTACTCTCTAACGGTCAACTCAATAAACCATCATTTGAGACATTTAATTAGTTACATTTTTAATGGCACAAATCCCATATATTCCACATACATTTAATTTCAATCCTTTGTTGACCACAGTTTTACGAGATATAGAGCACGATCCCATTCCATTAAAATTAGTTTTCAAGCTTGATTAGCTGCCAATGAACATCGTATACATCATCAGCCTTGTTAATTAGCCTGTAGTGTTAACGTCTCGGTTTTGCTTGTAATTTGACTTGCTACCAACAGGGGTAGACAAAGACAGCGTTGAAATACAAAAAGAGCAACAGTCCAGTTCGAACTTAATGGCGCCCTATACTATCTGAATGCAATCGAAAAAGATGTTTAATGCAGCCATTACCTAAAACTTGTTATTGAAACAAACAAACAAACAAAAAACTCGGCAGCTAAAATATATTTATTTTCTTTTAGCAGTAACTGTAAGGTTCGAAATTTCCGACCAATCGATCTGAGTAGAAATTGCTTTGTGTAGATCTGTAACTAACTCTGTACTGTGGATGATTTTGGAATATAATGGAATATAATAGTAACGAGTTTATTTAACCAATTTCATTCTTTTTTACGGATTACGCAGTGTTTCGCATTTTGTGTGACAAGTGATAATTACACAAAGGACAAATGAACTGATCTGAACGGAACTGAAAAGTGCTGAAAATTGGATCTCACACTTAAAAATGCCTCTACGTAATTAGATAATTGCGTTGTATATATTTTATATGTATGCCTATATGTATGCACCCTGCTGGTACCATGAATTAATTTGAAAAAATTTACTGTAAAACAGCGTATCAGGCAGCAGCAGGGATATGAGGTATAGCTGGTGGCCTAGTGATTAGGGAGATGATCCTCCGATTAGAAGGATGTGAGTTTCTCAGAATGGCACCACTGAGGTAGCCTTGAGTAAGGTACTGTCCCCAGACACTGCTCCCCGGGCACCCCTGTTGGTTGGCTGCCCACTGCTTCTCTTATTGTTTGGGTTAAATGCTGAGAAATGTGTGTTAATGCATGATTATAAGGGACCTTTTCCTCAGCTTCTTTATACTTTTACTCAGATGTCTTTTTATGAATAATGCCGCCGCTGTGAACTTCTCAGACTCGCTAGAGGTTCGCTAAAATCTGACATTTCATATCAAACCACTCTGAATTAATTTATTGTCATCTTAACTATTTGATGAACCCCAGATTCCACAACAGGGGTGGGCAAACTACGACCCGTGGGCCCCGTCTGGCCTTTGGTATTTTTAATCCGACCCGCTTGATTGGGGTCTCATCTGTCTTTGGTTTTTCATGTGGCCCCTGTAAAAATTTCCCAGCCCTGGATGATGGAATCTCCATTAAAGCAAAACGAGTTTGAAGTCGCCAGCAGGGGGCAACGCTAAAGAACAAACAGTGTTGAATGACTGAACGGAGCTGAGGTGATTGGGAGGAAATGTAACAAAATTGAATAGAACGTGCTGTGACTGGGCCGCCAGCAGAGGGCGACATCTGGCAGTAATTAAAGAACTAAATCGAAGTGTGTTCCCCAAAAACCAATAGGTGAGTTATGTTTTAACGATGGCTCTCAGGGAGAACCAGACACATACTCTCACTATGCGATGGCAGGTTAATAAGATGCATTGTGATGATTTTGCTAACAAAGAGACATGTCATCCACTGTCAAAAGACAGAAGATGCCTTCAAATCTTTCCTTTTTCAGGACCGCTCTCTGCTCACCTAAAATATTCTACCCGCACCAGTCATTTCGCAGACAGATACACTACTCAGCGACCATTAAATGTCGAGAGAGAGACGGCCTTGAACACTATTTAGCCGTGATCTCAACTCTCGAGGAACATTTTAAAGAACTACCGGCACTACTTATCGCGAATGGACCTGTTGATGGATGAGCCGCCGTTCAGTGGCGAGACATTTATATCTAATATGGACTAATTTGGTCATCTAAAAAAACATTGAGTCACAGAAATTATATGAATAGTTTGTTGGAAACCGCTCCACTCGGCGCAAACTCAGTAAGTGTTCACAGCAAAAGTGACAGGAACCAGATTAAAACCTTTCATAATAAAGCTGTTCATTAGAAAAGTGAGTAAATAAATAAGTGAACTCAGACACTCCTATTATGCCACATGAAATAATTAGTCAGTTTACAAAATGAATGTGAAGAACTTTCTATATTTTTAAGTATAAGTCAGGGTTTACATACATATAATACATCATTAGGAAGTATGCAGTCTGAAAACATGTAGCATATGAGCTTTCCACTTTTCATTCAGCAAAGGATAAAGGATCTACACAGACAGGGGATTCAAAATCTGCTGCAGTACCTGATAGGAAAGTCTTGAATAGGAAAATCTGACTTACTGATACATCTCACAAAATGTATTGTCACTAGAGAGGAGTCCTGTATATAAAAAACCCAGTAAATGCTTCACCTGTCTCAGTGTAAATGTATGAACTCTCAATAAGAAAAGTACAACTACAATATGAACAAAAATACGGGTCCTGCCCTGTTTCTCTCCAAAGGTTATTTTGCTCATCACTAAATAACTTATTGTCTCTCCATCTTAAATACTGCTTTAATTTAAAGTACACTCAAGTCCAATATGTCCAGTGCGGCTCCCGGAGGAGGGTGGGCCTCAACAAAACTAGAGTCCTTTACACATTGGTCTACATGTGCCTCTTCATGTGCAGGGCCAGGTGGTCTGAGCGGGAGAAGGCTCTCTCACAGAGGTGGCACTGAAAGGGCCTGTGACCAGTGTGTTTCCTATAGTGACGGGTCAGCTCATCTGATCTGGCAAACTTCCAGCCGCAGCCCTCCCAGTTACAGTGGTAGGGTTTCTCACCTGTGAACACATCAGGAACAAGAAGCACAGTTAAGGCCAGTGAGGAACATGATGTGTGTAGACCAAAACGCATTTATTTTTATCACCGGGTCACTGAGGAAAAAGTGAGTGCATGTCCTGAATAAATAAAATGATCATATAGGCTCAGCATTTGATGTTTTATTAATCACATTGCATCACATGAGACTTATATTGTTTTTATTGTAATACATATTTGCTTAATATTTAAGCCTGAAAATTCAGAATAATACTGCCAAAAATACACACTGAAAAACTGACCTGATCTAAACACTGCACCCCGAAAGACCCAAACGTTATACTATAATCACGAATAAAAAAGTCATTTGTAATTCATTTGCGTTACGTTAATTTTATGTTAGTTATTTGTTTAATTTATTAATTATTTGTTTGTTTATTAATTTTCGTCCTTGTTTTTCCCTCCATTCCCACCCAATCTAAGATCCCAGTAAACAGAGTGTAAGCTTTGCTTACCGGTATGTGTGCGCATGTGGGCTTTTAGATGGGAGCTCTTGGTGTAGGTCTTCCCGCAGCCCGCGAATTCGCAGCTGTGCGTGGCCGCGCGCTTCCGTGCCCACGTGCGCCTCCCGCGCCTCGGCCTGCTCTGCTCGTCCGCTCGCAAGAGGTCGAGCATCGGCGAGGAGGGCGGGGTCAGCACGGTAACCCCCGGATGCTGCTGTTGCGGCTGCTGCTGCGCGTACGCGGCGAATTGTCCGTGATAGTGCTGCGGATACTGCGCAGTGTATGGCTGTGCGCTCACGTACGATGGATGGTGGTGATGATGATGATTCTGGTGATGATGGTGGTGGTGAGGCTGCGCGTCCCGGGGCATAGTTGGGACGTGCTGGGCAAAGGCGTGGGCATGCTGGCCGTGTGCCTGCGCGATCCCGACCTCCATTGCGTGCGCTTTCGGCGCGTAAAAGTGTCCAGAGAAGTCTGGGGGCATCATGCATGGCCGCTCGTTGCGCTCCGTTTTCAGTTCGAAGGCCAGGGCGGTGTGCTCATGCACGTGACTGCTCCCGAGCTCGGTGTAGTCTCCGTAGCTCGCGTCCGGTGGCACGAGCCCGGACACCAGTGCTCCGTGCGCGTCGTGCGCGTGCCCGCAACTGTCTGGGGATTCGGGCAGGGGGTAGGAGGCGGGGGGTGACCCCCCGGACAGAGAGTTGGACAGAATAAACTCCAGATCCAGAAAGTTGGCCAGCTCGTCCTCGTCCTTGGACTCCACGATGCTGAACTCCAGCTCGATGAGGGGCTTTGAGGCTTCATCAGTGGGGGACCAGTCCTGCACAAACAAATAAAAAAGCAAGAAAACACACGAGTGAGTGACTTTCACAGAACTCATAGAAAAGGTTTAAAATGGCTTTTTAAAACCTAATGTGTTTATAAACGCTATGTACTTACTCGCACTATTTCTGCGTGCTTCTCCTCCAGACTCTGGCAGCCCGAGAAGGTGCTGATGGACGGCAGCAGCGCGTCCGTTAAAGCCATGTTCCAAACGGAAAGGAGGTCCTGTAGGCTTCGAAGCAGCTCTCGCTGTGACTCGTGGAACTGAGGGCTTCGTCTGACTGACTTCTGATTTGGCTCCTCATTTTAAGGCGGGTTTGAATGGAAACTTGGGGGCGTGGTTTCGGCCCAGGCGCGTTAAGTCGTTTTCTTTAGCGAGTGGGCTCGCGCCTAGTGGAAGTGAAGGTGCTCCCCTAATACAATGTTTACAAGTGTCCCACGACAGGTACAGGATACTGATACATTTTTAGGGATAGTGAACATATTTTGGGGGGATTTAACCTCTCAGATTTGTTATAAACAGTGCATTAAATCTTTAAAGAGGTGAACAGCTAAGAAGTTGTCCTTCTTTCTTGTGTTACTTATTTAGCTGCCTTTTGTTAATTATTTGGAATCTTTATCATCTTTAGTGTGGAAAGACCTGTACTTTCTAATTAGTTTTCATAAATGCATGATTGATTTTACGAACGTTATTCTTATTTTAATTTATTTGCTTATTTTTAATTATTTTAAGTGATGGGCAACTTTGGCAAAATATACGTGAATCGGTTAAAGAAATCCGCGTTGACAGCGTATCAAGATTACATTATTATACCTTTATTTGTTGATTGTTCCTTTCTGGACAGTTCATGACTTTTCTGAATGTAAAAGTGGAGTACAACAGGGGGCGCAAGGAGTTCTCCTCTCTAAACAAAATTAATTCGACACACATGCAAGCACGCGCACACTCACACATACACATTTATTTATTCATTTATTTATTAAACAGATCCGTCTTAAATAAATAATTGCTTTGGATAAGCCGAAACCTGTCGCATTTTACACAAAAGAGCGACTGTAAAAGGCATGTGCGTGGTGAGTTTCGGCTGCTCCTTTAACATTTAAATATGTGTGTGTGTGTGTGGAGGGGGCTGATCCGAATCAGAGATCCAGAGAGACACGAGCTCAGCTGTAATATTAATGTGTACAGATCGAATTCACAACCAATTAACATGCGAATAAGTAGCTGCGACATCTCAAGACCATCGAAACAACGTGATAATCTCAAATCAAACAGAGGCCTGAATAGAACTTAATGGTCTCTGAGTCAGTAAAGTTCTCGTGCAGATTATAATGCAAATATAGACTCCGATCTCCTTCAGGACACAGGATGAATCCACTGAATCTCAGAAAGCTGCATTAATACTGAGGGTCCAGCTTGAACTTCGCTTAACAGACGCATCTTCAATAAGTAAGAATTAAGCAGCTGATTTACTTTCATTTGCCTTATAATACATTTAAACGAACGAAGCAAAATAAAAGAAATATTTGGAGGTTTCCCGTCCGTTCCGTCAGTTGATAGTGAAATGAATTAGCACTATAACTGCCTCGGGAACGTGTTCGTCCAGTTCTTACAGTCTAGACTACAAACGACAGAATTTCTTTCTGATCAGGCGAATTCCTTAAGCCCTTCTTCTTGTACAGCCAACTTCCCCCCAAATACCCCAAGGTAAATTATTTATCTGAATTATTACTACCACTACCTCACAGACACTACCCGCTTCTGCCTTGTTCCGCGTTTTGTACTTCAACTATCTACACAGAAGACAAAGGATGTTTCATAGCAAATTTCATTTTCAAATGGTATTATAATACTACCCCACTCCCCGTCCCATCTAATAACCCGCCCTGAATATTAGACTCTCTGTGGTTGTTTATCTAATGTCTATGCCCAGTGGGCTGTGCATTCCCAGGCACATCAGGACTGTGGAACTAAATAGAATTCCCCGAAGCAGAAATAGGGAGACTTCTTTCAAAGGAGTGACTGAGCACCTGCACGACACGAACAGAGAGTTAATTACATTTAACTCGAGTAGTTCAATATAACATTTCATCAAGGGCAGCACATCAGTGTGTGTGAGCCGCTTCTACTCGGAGAGAAAAGGAAACCGCTCGGTTTCTAAACACAGTTAGGGAGATTAGAGTGCAGACAGAGCAGTTTCTTCCTGAGACGCGGAGTTCAGATTAGCGGGCTTTGGACACTCAGATGCTCTCCAGATATTCAGATAAATGATTCAGTGATGAACGTGATAATTCAGCGAATGACGCTGCCGACAGTCTGCGTGGAGCAAAACCTCGCCGGAAGCGGGGAAACCTCGCACGTGAAAAAACACGCGTGTCACAATTACATTTATAATGCATGATAAATATAGCTCCATGTTTTTATACTGCGCCATTCGCTGGGTTATCACGTTCATCACTGTATATATATATAGTTAATCGCCTCCCTGTTTTTAAGAAATAAAACCGAAGATTAAAATTTTCCTGTCAATTAGGATTTGAGTTTCCCGGAAATGCCTTTGCACATTTTTATTCGATTCTGTTCTATTCTATTCTATTCTCTTTCATTTTAAACCCACATTATTCGATTGTGACAATGAGCATGTGTCTCAAGTGGAAGCTGTCCTATTTCAACGTTCCAAAACCAAATACTTTTATTTGCTTCATTCATTCTTTTATAAACGATTAAAATAATTTTAATTCCAAGATTCAATTTCCTTTATTTGTCCCATACACTGTTATACAAGTATGTGTAGTGAAAGGTCACTGAAGGCTATTAATAAAAAATGTAGAAACGTTTAGACAAATATAAATATTACAGGTTTAAACAAATGTAAAGAAAATAAATGTAAACAAGTGTAAATGTGTTCAATGTTTTTATTTGGGTCATTGACAGCTACAAAATAATAAGCAGTTAAATAGTGTGCCTGTGTTAATCTGTACTGTAACAGTTCAGGTTACTGATCTAGATTTGTCTTCTCCATCAGCCACCATTAAACCTGTCAGCATCACCACGTGCTCATTTCCACACTTATAACAGTTCACTCCTGCCCTTTTCATTCGCTGGCTTTAGCTAATGAATTATTTTAGGGTGTTTATGACTGAATTAATATCTAGTTACACATTTGAATAATTTGAATAATTCATATACTTTATACAAGGGCAGGCTTATTGTAAAAAACATTTGTTTATATATTTTTTATAAGAAAAGTAATCGATCAAGGTTATGCCGTAACACTGCTAATAGTGTAACTGCAGTGCAAATCCACTGATGCTACTACAGCTTTGATTTAATTTCCTTATCAGAGAGGTTTCTGTTGATAATGCTCGCTTTGTAGCAACAAAAATGTTGTTAGTTTAGCAGTCAGAGAGGATAATGAGGAGGGAATGGATGTGATTGTGAGAGGGAACACAGTCTCCACCCTGACATGCATGCTTGTAGATCCTGAAAGGTATGTGAACTTGGTCAGATGTGTAAATGAGTGCGATAGCAAGTGTTTATAGATGTTTGTTTATGTCCAATGATGTGTGTGTGTGTGTGTGTGTGTGTATGTGTGTGTGTTTATGTGCATGCAGTGTAGATAAAATTCAGCTTTGTAATTGTACTTGAAACATAATCTGTGTCCCAGCACCTCCACAGTACGCTAAAAATGCTCAACACTTCTTAAATCTGCTCACCGCTTTTAAGTCATGTCCATCTGTGGATGTCTTTAAATAGCATGGAAGAGTAGCTCTATAGCAACACTCAAAAATATGTTTTAATGCTTTAATCCTTCTGTACTGTGACTGCTGTCAGGGTTACAAGCTCATTGTAAAGTATTCTTGTTGTGTAATCCTCCCAGCATTCCTCCTGTGGCTTGTTTTCTCTGTGAGCAATGTGAAGGATTTACAATCTTGTCACAGATGAGACGGCTGAGTGTTAGTCATGTGCAATTATCAGTTCTTTCAGAACAGCCTGTGAATTATGTTCTTTCACTTGAAAAAGGCCAGAAAGTAGAAGTAGTTTTACTCCAAAGATTTGTTAAAGGGTAATAACTCCACAAATAGCCAAAAGAAATCACTATCATTTTCAGAGGAGTTTGATGGGGGTGTTTGGGAAAACCCTTTTCAGGTCACTACTAATTCTAATTTTTGGTTAACTGCTTCTCAGTGGTGGTGACATAAACCAGAGATTGGGATGTCTACAAAACATACGTCCATTATATAGACCAGGCAACCTACACCGTTTAAACATGTTCAATATAGTTTAATTATAGTAATATTAAAAAAAGAATTAATCAGTAGTAAATCTCAAAATATGCCTTAGAACACATTGGATTTATTTATTTTCCATGAATGCACAAAAAATACAATTTTAAGGCAAAACCTTAAAAAGCTCTGGGCAATTTGTATAATGTATTCTAATAAAAGTTGTCAGTGAAGGTTTTGCCTTAAAATTGTGTTTTTTGACTGTGTTTGCAACCATGTTTGGATTCTAAAATAAGAAAATCTTTACCTACCCTGCAGTACTTGCATACATTTACCAGTTATTGTTCCAACTGCACATTCTGTTGGATGTATTATCCAGTGTGAGATGTACTAGCCAGTAAGGAACATGCCTGTTCGTAAGACCAACCTGAACTTGCCCATTCGTTTATCACAGCAGTGGAATGTCTGAAAGTAGGTGGTCATTAATTTTCCGGCACTTTGTAAAGCTTGACAAATCTATGTGGCTGGGTAAATATTTGTGGCTTTTGTACCACCAGCGTAGGCCCTTTTCTGACTGACCAGGTTAGCCCAGTGTGCACCCTTGTTACAACAGGATGAGTCTTTTCATTTCCACTGGTCCATGCTAGAGCCGGAGTGCATAACAAGAACCCAGTCAGCAAGGAAGTGATCTGAGAAGGCAGAGTCAAAATAATGACACCAAAGAGGCTGGGCCATATTTACAACAGAGCCTGTGATAGAAATAATACTTACAAACTTATATGCAACCACTGTCTTGACCACTTTATGGGCTCCATATTACACTCCATCAGCTGATCAGCACCGCCACCCACCCCCAAACACACACACACACACACACACACACACACACACACACACACACACACACACACACACACACACACACAC
>JBBKCR010066785.1:0-10236 GCA_037577295.1 Ladigesia roloffi | reverse complement strand
TATTATTATTATTATTATTATTATTATTATTATTATTATTATTATTATTATTATTATTATTATTATACATTTTATTTCAGGGCACCATTTTTTTCCACAACCACAACCAAAACATTATTTTAACATGTTGTTTCTGCACGGTGTGATGCACTACTAATTACTAATGTAATATATGTGAAAATATAAATAAGATGAGGTCTGTTGTTGCCTTCAACTTCCTGTCCAACCATATCGTTTGGTGGAGGCAACACTCCATTACTCTCTTTCTTGGCCAAATAGACTTTACATGAACTGAACTTAGCTTTAAACTGAACTTAGATTTAAGTACGCAACCCCAGCTGAGTCCGCGGAGCTAATCCATGTCTCAGCACCAAGACCAGGATGAGACCATGATTTAGAACAATTCACCAGATCCTAGTGAGCCGGCAGAGAGCGATAGCTAACTCCCTAAAGCTGAAGTAAGGACCATTAGGTGCAACCAATATTTAAAAGGGAAACTTGTCCTCTTCTGTTTGACGCTGAATAGCAAGGAAGCAAAAAAAATAATAATCATGGAGACAAAAAATGTAAAAGATCAGGAGTAGTTGCAGGTGGTCCATGTTTGATATTTCTTAGTGTTCTAAGGGTTAACACTACCTGAAGATCTAAATCAGATATCTGATGTGTCCATGTTTAGTGTACTCACCCCCTGACTTCTACTCCTCAAATGTTCAGTCATATGAGTGTTAAGGTTCTCCTTGTCTTCCAAGTCAATTCCCTGTTTATCTGAAAGAGAATTTTGGGAAATCTACCTGTCATTGCGTTGTTGTTAGAAGTCCATCTTCTCAAATTCTCTCAGGAATTCTATGATTTTTGTTTTTTTCTCTTTTGATGGTTCTCTTCCTTATGTATAAATGAATAAATGATGTCCTATATGAACATCTCTCCTTTCACTAAATCAGATGGGAGGCCAAAGACTGGGCAAAGGAAACCCTGATAGATTAGACGTCAAGTCCAGTTATTAGGACTCTTGTTTCTTCCTTTATGAACAGAATTCAATAATTGTACTCAATGGCAGATTTGAGGAACAAGTTAAAAGTCTTTTCACTGACCGTCAGATTAATTACAGTTACACTGTTACCATCTGATGGACCTCAGTATTGGACCAGGATGAGGCTCAAATTGAGGTTAAAGATCAGATTAGCATCATGGTCAGTTTAATTTAGGGAAAATAAATGTACATTTTATAGATATTGAGTTCAATATGAGTTAAAGCTTTGTTCCGTTTCTACAAAGTATCTAAAATGTACTAAGACACAGGGATATAAGGACTTTTTTATTCAAAAACCCCAACCAAAAATGTACTTTAACATCTTTTACAGAGAAAAACTTCACATTTCTGCATGGTGTGATGTATAATATAATATATGTAAGAATATAAATAATAAATAATTATTGCAATCCAACTCATCCCAAAATATATGAATTGGGTTTAGGTCAGGTGATTGTGTAGGACAGATCCTCCAATGCAGCACCCCATCACTCTCTTTATTGGCCAAATAGCCTTTACCTGACCTGGACACATGTTTGGGATTATTCTCCTGTTGAAAAACAAATGATGGTCCCACTAATTGCAAAGCATATGGGAAGACATGTTGCTCAAATTTAAATTAATTGCCAACCTTGCCACCAGCAAAGCGCACCCATAACATCACACCTCCTCCATGCTTGACAGTGGGAGCCACACATGTAGAAATCATCTGCTCATCTTTTATACATCTCACAAATTCATGGTGTGTGGAACAATAAATCTGAATTTGGACTCGTCAGACCAGACAGATTTCCACTGGTCTAAACTCCATTCACTGTGTTTCTTGGCCAAATCGACTCCATTCTTCTTCTTGTTCTTCCTCAAAAGTAGCTTCTATTCAGCAATAAGACCATAAAAGCCTGATTCACACAATCTGCTACTTGAACTCTGTGATGAATGAATGTGTGTTCATTTTTCCTTAATTTGTATTTTGACTCTTGGTCTTGCTTTCCTGGTGCGGTCCTTATGTGAGCCAGTTTCATCAAAGCATTTGATGGTTTTTGCAACAGCACTTGAGGGATTCCTTCAAAGCTCTTTCAATTTTATGGATTGACTGACCTTCATATATTAAAGTAATGATAAACTGTCCTTTCTCTTTACTTAGCTGAGTGACTCTCGCCATAATATGGATTAGAGCACTAGTCAAATAGAGCAACTAGGGCTAGACATTTGCACCAAACCTACCTCTACACAACACAACCGATTAACTTTTGACAAGGCACACACACCAATTGAAAACCATTCCAGATGACTACTTCATGAATCTGACTGAGAGGATGCCAAGAATGTTCAAAGCGGTCTTAAAAGAAAAAAGTGGCTACTAAAGAATCTGCAGTGTAAAATATACTCCATTATTTGGACACACCCTCATTTCATTTTATTTTACTTTTTATATATATATATATATATATATATATATATTTATTTATTTATTTTATATACATTTTTTTGTTTGTTTGTTTGTTTGTTTTGTTTATTATTATTTTATCTTTAGAAAGACACAGTCTTTATCTTTAGAAAGACACAGTCCTCTACTCATTCAGCCATAGTATTAGTCAATATTAATCAGTATTCCTAGGTCTGAACTTGTGGGGCCTGTCAGAATGATCACGCAGGCTGAGTGGACGTATGTCGGGCTCAGCAGACTGACAGCTGCGGGAGCTATTTTCAGCCATCCTTCAAGGCCCCCAGGATAGAGCACCCATTAAAACGGTATGATCACTTAATACATGTGCCATTAGCTGTCGGAGGCACATTAACACTGCGAAGTGTGCAGCGCTCCTGGAGAATGCAGAGCAGCCTCAGCCTCGTCTGCCTTTAAAACACAATGCAGGTGGACCGGAAAATTGCGCTCGGAGCTCCGGGCGCGAGGTACAAATGCCTCATGAAGGGTGCGTTATTAAAAAGCCATATTCAGGGGGAAAGTTTATTTATTTTTATTTATTCAGAACCCTCCCGTTTTCTACCTCTGTTCGAGTTTTGTATTCCAAAGTGGTAAACAAGTGAGCGCTTGGACCTCGGTGAATCGATGGAATGTTATCTTTAACATTCATTATAAGAAAAGAAAAAAAAAAGAAGGGGTGAGTGCATGTAGAAATGGATTTTCAGGTAATTGTTTTTGTAGCCTGAGGCCATATTACCCCAGTAGTGGAGGTGTCCTTTTATTTTTATTCCACTGAATATCAAAAAGGGAAGGTTTCCCATTCCGCATGTACACGGCACCATTCCGGCTTTCATCTCACACGGCCCCTCACTGTGTGGCAATTTGACAGTGGAGTGTAGTTATTTACCAGGAAAGAATGCATCTGCCACTCCTTTCGGGCGCACGGTGTCTTGCTGTTTGGTTCCCTCAGCCACTCAGGTAGAGATCCAAGCAATTTTTTACTTTCCGCAATCTGTCAGTGTAGCTTTCTGTGGTTCTGGCACTTCAGGTGCACAAAGTCAGTAAATTAGCGGCTAAACCTTTCATCATGCGCTCTGATGTTGCAGCACGGGACTTAAAATGTAACACTTTATTAAATTAAACAGGATTTAATCACATTCTCTGCTGTATTTGTCCACATTCACAGTTTTAAATCACTCAATCTTTTTTTGGTATCTTGTTGACACTGTCTACAATCATATAAACCGCCGGCAGGTACAGACTCTCAGTGGAGGGGTTACTTTTAGAACAACATTTCAATTACAAAGAAACAAAGAGACATGTCTTCATTTTTAATCATTTCAAATTTCAAATGGTTTGCAGATGCCATAAATAATGAAAAGTGCAGTTGGTGGCCTAGTGGCTAGGGATCTTAAGTTTGTGGGTTTGAATCCCAGAACTGCTAGTGGCACCTTTGTGGTTCCTCAGAGCAAAATTGTGTCCCCAAACACCAGACAGTGCTCCATTTGATGAATGGGTTAACTGGACTAAATGAAGAGAAATAATTTTGTGCTGTTTACTATGTGCTGTGGTGCATTTACCTCTGACAAAATGGTCACTTTACACATTATTTAAAAATAAATGTGCATTTTATGATGTTTTCCATTGCCTTTTGTGGTCAGAGAGAAATGCCATGGTTGGAGGGGAGATTTCCAGGTTACTCTAATTGGTTTCCCAATTTTAATAGACATTAACATTTACGACATTGGCCGGGTGCTTATATCCAGGGAGATGTTGATGGGAGCTTCATAGCCCACAGTGGAAACACGTCCCTCACACCAGTAACTTACATTAAGACACCCAGACTTACATTAGAACACACAAGGACCTACATATGAATCATTCAAGCGGAACAAAGGCTACATCTAACTAGCCCCTGAACCAGTGAAGAAACAGGATGATTCCAGATGATCAGGTGGTTGGAACTCCTTTATCTAGGCACCTTAAATCTTTAGGCACCTTATAAATCTGTGTCTTTCTTTGATTTAATGTACTCCAAATATGCCAAATGTAAAACCGTTTGTCAGGCAGCAAATAATGTTTTTGTCCAAACAAGGGGATCTAAAATATAAAGTTATGTTGGGCTCCAGCCCCCAGCATGGCTGCTGTAAGGATAATTGAGGTGTAAACACTTCGTTTATGTCCATAATTGACTCGCTTTCCAGCGTTGCCAATATCTGGCCAGTAAAGCCGCTGCCCCCTTTTAGCCCTTTTTAAAAGCTCCACAGCGGCATTTGAGACGATGGTTTCAAACAGGCCATTAAAAGGAACTCTTCGATCCGAGGAGGGAACACAGAGCTCATTGTAAGGTCAAGTGGAAGACGCTTAACAAAAGAAAGCTTTCGCGGTCTGTCTGAGTGCTGTGGTCATTGTTTCAGGGCTGCCTGGATCTTTTCATACATGGTCAATGTGTCGTTTCTCACCATCACATTACCTGATGAGCCAAGCACCTCCTTTCCTCCCGCTCCCTCTCTCTCGCTCCCTATGTCTACCCCCCACCCACTCCCCTGATGAGGCGTATGCTCATATTTCATGTTCAGCTGCTAATCACAGTTGTAGGGTTAATGTCATTGTGCGATATGACTCTCAGATGAAAACAAATGAAACGCGGCGCCGCTGCAATTTGCAGCCTGTTTTCCTGCGTCACAGACCTTTCCTTTCCTCCTTCCCTTTCATTTCTTTCCTGCTTTCGATTTCCCCCTCTTTCCTGCTCCCTTCTTTCCTTGTCCACACACATTTTTTTCATCTTATCTGAGGGACGGATGTGTCGCCTCGCTCTCCTCTGTGGAAACAGGCTGAAGCACGTCTGTTCCTCTACATGTCTAAAGGCAGAAAACGATATTGACATTCTCTTGGCTCACGCCCCAGTTGTGTTATCTCAGCCGTCCGCCAGTGTGTGCGGAATACACTCGCTGTGATCCCAGGGTCTGGTCCCATGTAAATTCATTTTTAAACGATGCTGTTTTTTTTTTTTTTAATTCACATCTTAATACTTTGAGTATTTTTAAAGCTCCCACTAAAAGGTACAGTTGGTAAAATGCATTAGAAGTTTGCAAAGAATATTTTAAAAAATACTTCAGTATTTCATGTATTTTGTAGAATAACATCTAAAATATATATTTTTTATTTTTTCCAAATATACTGTAATCAGAGAGAATACTGTATGTAAATGCAAAATCCACAAAGCATTTAAAAAACAAATGAAAGCAAGAATGCAAACATCAGCAATGGGTCAGGGATACACATAAATATGTGGAAATAATAACAGAGAACAAAGACAAATCAGCACAACAAGCAATAACAGTAGCACAGTTTCAACAAGAGGATTCTCATGAAATTTACAAAGAATTTCACAAACCCAGAGAGTTTTATAAATTGACTAGGGAAAAAAGAACATCTGGACGGGTGCAGAGACTGAACCAAACACAGGTTAACAGGACCAAAACAACAACAAAACTCAGAAAATGGACAAAACAAACCAAAGGCACATAAAACAGGGAGGATTTAAACAGCAACATAGACAAGAAAAGGGGAAATAGACAAAAGGAAATGACAAAAATCCAAGAACCTGGCAAAACACATTTTAACATATTAAAGCAAGTGTATTCCAAAATATGATTCAAATAAACATGCTGAAATCATTTTTAAGTATATTTTAGATCATTTAGGTTGAGTTTGAGAAATAGTATGCCACAAATTGCTTACAATTAATAAATCAGATCTAGTTTTGAAAAAAACTGTAGGTATAGAAAATTCCTCTCTGAAAATAAGGTGTGATACGGAGAACCCATCTCTGATCCAGCTGAATACAAAGTGGGGTCCAGAAAACCTATCTATGATCCAGCTGAATACAAAGTGAGGTCCAGAAAACCCATCTATGATCCAGCTGAAAACAAAGTGAGGTCCAGAAAACCCATCTCTGATGCAGCTGAAAACAAAGTGAGGTCCAGAAAACCCATCTCTGATCCAGCTGAATACAAAGTGGGGTCCAGAAAACCCATCTATGATCCAGCTGAATACAAAGTGGGGTCCAGAAAACCCATCTATGATCCAGCTGAATACAATGTGGGGTCCAGAAAACCCATCTATGATCCAGCTGAAAACAAAGTGAGGTCCAGAAAACCCATCTATGATCCAGCTGAAAACAAAGTGAGGTCCAGAAAACCCATCTCTGATGCAGCTGAAAACGAAGTGAGGTCCAGAAAACACATCTCTGATGCAGCTGAAAATGAAGTGAGGTCCAGAAAACCCATCTATGATGCAGCTGAAAACGAAGTGAGGTCCAGAAAACCCATCTCTGATCCAGCTGAATACAAAGTGGGGTCCAGAAAACCCATCTATGATCCAGGTGAAAACGAAGTGAGGTCCAGAAAACCCATCTATGATCCAGCTGAAAACAAAGTGGGGTCCAGAAATCTCATCTATGATCCAGCTGAAAACAAAGTGGGGTCCAGAAAACCCATCTATGATCTAGCTGAAAACTAAGTGAGGTCCAGAAAACCCATCTCTGATGCAGCGGAAAATAAAGTGAGGTCCAGAAAAGCCATCTCTGATGCAGCTGAAAACAAAGTGAGGTCCAGAAAACCCATCTCTGATGCAACTGAAAATGAAGTGAGGTCCAGAAAACCCATTTCTTATCCTGCTTTAAACAACATGTGGGCCCATAAATCCCACCTCTAAACCAATTGAAAATGAGATTTGGCCCAGAAAATGAATCATACAATGAAAAAGAAGATGTTCCAAAAATGCATCTGTGGTCCAGCTTAGAAGAGTGTGGTCCATAAACCCCTGATCTGATCCAGCTGAAAAAGAGATGCAGTCCAGAAAACCAATCTCTGGTGGAACTAAAAATGAGATGTGGTCCAGAAAACCCTCCTCCTGGTCTTGGGTTCACTTATAGCGAATCTAAATCTATAAATGTTACGGAAGGAGAGAATTATTGATAGGCCTTTTGTTCCATTAATGCCTGTTAACAATAATTTCCAAAGAAACATTTTTAACAGCAGTTTAATTTAGGACATCACACATGACTGTGGATGGAAAGTCAGTCAATGTGTTTTACAGGAATATAGTAAACATATTAACCTTTAGAACTAATCAGTAATCGCTGATTTCAGTAAATAAAAATGATGTAAAACAGTACCTTTGGTTATATGTAACCCAGAAACACCAAATAAAGCTCAGGATAATGTCTAAAACCTCGAGCTCCATCACAAGCTGGAGGAACTGCCATATAAGGCGCTGTTTTAATGACAATGAACCATTTGTTGTGTTGCTGGCACATTCATTTTGTAAGGGTTAGGCATAAAGTAGTTTGGAAGTATTTTAGAATAATAGAAATAAAATAACGCATGGAATATAAAAACAGGAAGATGAAAAGTGCAGTTCACACGTGATCAGTCCTGGACTGAATAAGATAAAGACCTTCCACATTCTCCCTCAGGAAAATGAATATGTCCAGAGTGGAGCAGGTCCAGCCGGGTGGTCGTGTCCAGCACTGGTCCTCAGTCCACCTGACAGGAGGGACGGAAGGTGTGTGTGTGTGTGTGTGTGTGCGGAGTAGAGTAGGTGTGTGTTGGAAGCAACGGCGTTGGGAGATAAGAGCTCCCCATACCTCGCCAGATTAAACAGGGGGGATTAACCTCTCTTTCCTGCTCCACAGCTTATCATCCACCTCCCCACACCCTCCCCTCCGCACACACCCGCACCAGCACTCGCCACCCTGCATTTGTACAGATGTCACGATGGGCGAAATTGCTTTTTCAGCCGACATTTTTCTTCTCGCCTACCTCGCTTTCGCCTCTGACCCGAAAATGCAAAAAATTTACTCGTTTTTTTTTTCCTTTTCCTCTTATGTTGAGTGACAGAAAAAAGGGTTCACTTTTTTTTCTGAGGCTTGTTTTTGTTTTCTTTTAGTGAAAGAAAAGCAAATGGATGGATTTAGTTTGAAACTAGTGGGATTCAGTCCTAAAATGACAATAAAGAGATCTTAATCCCTGCCGACTGCCCCCTCCCACCCCAGACCCGACACTTAAGAATTTAATAACTTTTCCAGCAACACATTTGAGTTATTCCTGTTCAAAGAAATGAGGGCGCCGACAGCGCCAATAAATTGAGGATGTTTAATGCTGTCCTCAGCCGCCGCGCCCGCAGGCCACACCGCGGAAATGATTTGCCGATGTTTGTTTATTTATTTATTTATTTGCTTGATGGCCTCCGGGCTTCCCAGTGTAAGCACCACTCCACTAAGGTATGTTATTGCTGTTTTAAGACTTTTTCAGGTTCATATTTCAGTTTCACACTCATGGTTTCTGTGCAAAACATCAAAGTAAAATAAAAAAGTCATCCATCTTGTTTTATCCCTTTTTTGAGTGTTTGTTTGTTTTGGTGTTCTTGGTGAAAGCAGAGTTTCCTTATGAACAAACTTCAGTTCTCAGACTTTTCTGCTGCTATTTCAGAAGTCATGGTGGAGTAGAAGTTCACGTTGCTCTTAGAAAATGGAAGAGAATTTCCAATTCTTATATCACAATTACCTTTGGGGACAAAAATAAACAAGGAAGTTCGTGCACTTTACTTACTATAATTATATTTACTTTCCTAATAATTGTGTTTGTTGACATGAAATGTTGTTTTATTAGGGTCCAAGTAATTAAGTCTCAACTTTGTTTTCAAGTTTCCTAATTAAATTTTGTGGAACCTGTTGACAAGAAAAATTTAATTGAAGTCAAGGTTTTTTGGGGGTGTTCGGACCACTGCTGACTGGCCTTCATTCAAAAAAATAAACTTTATTTATATTCAGTTTACTTACAAGAAATGGGGTTGTTGGAACCTGTTAACAAGAAAAATTAATTAAAGTCAAGGTTTCATTTTTTTTTTGTGTTGGACATCAGTTTTATAAAGTTTGCTGCTTGTGTGTGTATTGAAATGTCCTAAATTTATTGTGAAATGCACACAGTACTTCAGAATATGCTTTTTGATTGGTTTCTGACTGGGTCATACTGCGGAAAACATTTTTGTCCATTTTTGCTGCATGCAGTGACTTGTGCTGAGCCATAGAGGACTTTGTGTTTTTGGATGGGCTCTAAACATATTTTCCTGAAATATAATATATTTAATTTAGTCATTTAGTCTGCAGAATACATGACACCGCTTGTTCAATATGTGTACATGTGGATGTTTGTGCAAGTGTGTCAGCCTTTTCGTCCATTACATGGCTATAATTACTCGAAGAAATAAGCAGGAGGGCATCCATATAGAAGAAGTTTTGGAAAAAACTTGCCAGATCTTTGTGTTACATATTCATGTGTTAGTGTGTGTTATTTTTGTGATATTTGGGTGTTATGTATGTGTGTGTTAGTGTGTATTAAACCGTATTAGTGTTAGTTAGTGTGTTTCGTGTTTTGTTTGTGATTGTTATTTTGGTGGTATCCGTGTCTTATGTATTAGTGTCTGTTAGTGTGTTTTAATGTGTTTTAGTGTGTATTAGTGTCCGTTAGTGTGTTTTAATGTGTATTAGTGTGTATTAGTGTCTGTTTGTGTAATTTTTGTGATATTTGTGGGTTATGTTGTACTTAGTGTGTATACGTCTGTGTTAGTGTGTGTTAATGTTTGTTATTTTTGTGGTATTTGTGGGTTATGTTGTTTTTAGTGTGTGTTAGTGTCTGTGAGTGTGTTAGTGTTGTGGTGTTTGTGTGTTAGGTTGTTATTAGTGTGTGTTAGTGTCTGTGAGTGTGTGTTAGTGTTG
>JBBKCR010066774.1:0-10236 GCA_037577295.1 Ladigesia roloffi | reverse complement strand
TGTGTGTGTGCGTATGTGTGTGTAGGTATGTGTGTGTGTGTGTGTGTGTGTGTGTGTGTGTATGTGTGTGTGTGTGTGTGTGTGTGATTAATGCGAGTGCAGCTGCAGGTCACTGAATGAGGATTAAAGTGATTAGGCCTGAAACTCTGATCAGGTGAGGATTAACTCCACACAGACACGAGCTCATTAAACATGCTAATACACTAATTAACACACTAATACACTAATTAACACACTAATACACAAATTAACACACTAATAATACTCTAATCGCACTAATACACTAATTAACACACTGATAATTAACTAATAGCTTGAAATATATTCTAATTGCATTAATTCATACACTAACCACATTAATACACTAATTGTCACACTAATCTCACTAATAATACACTAATTGCAATAATTAATACACTAATCGTATGAATAAACACACTAATCGCATGAATTAATGTACTAATCACACTTAAAATGAACTGCACAAATGTATACTTTAGTCACACTAATAATACAAGAATCACACCAACAATACACTTATAACACTAATATTACAGAAATCGCACTAATAATACACAAATTACTCTAATAATACATTAATGATCTCACAATCAATTAATGTCATACACGTTATTATTAAACATACTTCATAAATATATAACACACAATATCCATATATTTTACACCTTTTAATGTAAGACTTACTTTATAAATAGATCATGCATGCTTTATTAATAATACACACAATTCATAAATATGTAATACACACTTTATTAATAATGTAGGCAATATAATATTAGACACATATTATTTATATAATACACACTTTATTTATATAATACAAGCTTCATAAATATAATACACACTTCATAAATATAACACACACTAAATAAATATAATACACACTTCATAAATATGACACACACTAAATAAATATAATACACACTTCATAAATAAAGTATACACCTCATAAATATAATACATACTTAATGAATATAACACACACTAAATAAATTAAATAGACACTTCATAAATATAATACATACTTCATTAATATAACACACACTTCATAAATATAACACACACTAAATAAACATACTACACACTTCATAAATGGGATACATATTTCATTAATATAACACACACTAAATAAATATAATGCACACTTCATTAATATAATAATGAATTAATACACACTTAATAACTATAATACATATTGTATCAATATAACACACACTTCAGAAATATATATATATATATATAATACACACATCATTAAAAATACACAATATACTAACACAATACGCATTTTATCCGTATAATTTAAGATAAAACACCTTTTATAAGAACAGATCACATACTTTATTCATGTAAAACCCATTTTATTAAAACAGTACACACATTATTAGTATGGAACACACCCGTGGTGTTTTATTTATAACACACTTGCCGTGTAGAAGAGTATATTATCTTTTATTCAATTAATACACATTTCCTAAGTATCAAATACAAACAGTAAACACTGTAAACACTTAATAAACACACATTAAGGCAATACGCATTTCCTTATTCTTCACAGAAATCTTTTTACGCACTAATAATACTGACTCGGAATTACATTAATACACAGTTTACTAATTATTATATTATAAAGAAAACAATTCTTTTAGAATGTGTTTGAACTGAGATAGAATTAGAATAAGAAGCGCTAGTTTCATTTATGAGGCGCGCGGTTCAGTGTGTTCACCTTTATTTACACACACACTTGTTTTTTTAACCTGAAAATGTGTTCAATTATTTTACATATGTATTTAAATAAAACTGATTTGTAATATTTCATATCCTATATATTTTATTTGATCTTTTGATTGTTTAACATCCAGTTAATTAACACAATGCACACTTTATTAATATAGTATGGGTTTTTTTTTGGTAATTCTTAATTATTTTAATGCACATTTATTATAACACACTTTTTATTATAACACACTATTTATTGTAACGCTTTTTATTGTACTTTAGTTTTATAAAGGCTACATACATTGAAACACACACAAGCGTATGCGCGTGTTCGCACACACATTTAAAAACACACGTTTTCAGACAAATATCACCCCACCCCCAAAAAATTACAAATTTAAGCCCTCCCAGCAGGTTATTAGAAAATAAATCTGACAACATGTGCGTGTGAGTGTGTGTGAGTGTTTTATTTACATTTACTCTAATAAATAAATCCGGTTTACCTCAGAACCTCGAGAATTAAATGATAGATGCGGAGAGCGCGTCGCTGCGGTCCCGCAATACGGAAATAAACAAACCAGCATTCAAACACGGAATAAACAAAATGTGCGCGTCTGCAAATGTGTAAATAAATAACCACGCAAATATCTGAATATGCGAATAGAACGATAAAGGCTTGGGCCTCATCTTGAAACATCTAAAAATTTAAATTAAAAGTATGCCTATCTAAATAAACAAATAAACAGACCCTCATCACTGAGCCTCAACTTTAAAAAGAATAGACAGACATTTAAACCACTATAGCCAGAAAAAATTAAAATAATTTAAAAGGTTTGGCCCTCAGAGTTAAAGATAAAGATAAATTAATTTAAAAAATGATAAAAAGAAAGAAAGAAATGAGACAGAAAAGAAAGAAACCAGCCTCAATATTGACCCTCACCAACAATAATATAATACTTACTAAAAAGAAAATAAAACAAATAAATCAGGGTTGGCTCATACTTTTTAAAATGAATGCACGAATAAACGCCACGCAATTATAATAAGGAGTATCTTAGTAATTTAGCATGTAAATGAATAAATAAATAAACCAGAAGTGCATTATTAAATCTAAGGGTCTCACTCATATGAATGGATAAACAAATGGCAAGAGACTATACAACACGCATGTCCGTACGTGTGAAAATAAATAAGCAAACATGCCGATAAATAACTTAAGAAAGAAAGGAATAAACAAACAAATAAATAAAAAAACTAAATTAAATAAACTCGCGGTCTAGAAGAGCTGAATCCGTCTTGCGCGCCGGGTCCTCACAGTTCTCGCGATGTTTTCGGGGGCGTTGCCCAGCAACCATGTGTAAACAGATTAGTTCAGCACAGATAAAACAGATAAACCGAGATAAAACTGATAAACCCTGATTAAAAACCGAGCCGGGATGAGTTTAACAGGCTTAAACGCCTCGGAGCAGGAGTTCCACCGGCTCCGGAGCCGAGCGGCCGAGTTTTACCGGGCCAACCGGGTCCCGGAGAGTCTGGAGGAGCTCCTCAACCTGATGTTCGAGGAGAAGCCCTCCGATATTTACGGATACATGGTACTCAGTCTCTCTGACTTCAAACAGTAGTTTTACATTTAAATTATTTACTAGTTTTGTGGCTTAATCTTTAAATAAGTTTCGGAAAAAACGTTTATGTACTTCTTTATTTACTGTCATTAGCCACAAACCGAATCAGTCAAGTGTTTTTAAAGGATAGTCATGTTGACTGAGTGAATATTCATTTATTAACCATAGCTACAAAAGCTATTTTACATAAAAGAAGCTGAAATGATAGCCTTTATTAAAAATGTTACTCTCCAGGGAAATCATCGAGTTTGTATCAGGCTCTGTTCCTGTCCCTTTATATTGTCTCTCTCTGTCTTCCTCTCACTTTCTTTCCTCTCTCACTCTCTCTCTCTCTCTCTCTCTCTCTCATTGGCTCTCTGTCTCTGTCTCTTTCTGTCTCTGTCTCCCTCTCTCTGTCTCTCTCTGTCTCCCTTTCTGTCTCTCTCTGTCTCTGTCGCTCTCTCTCAGGCAGATTATTTCTCCAGGTTGTCTCGTGCCCCTGTGATCTCTCTGCTGAGGGGTAGAGAGGTTTATGACAGTAGAGGTGAAGCGGCGCTGCAGGTGGACATGTACTGTGTGGTCAGGAATGAAGAGAAGGTGGGTTAACAGCTCTCTCTCTCTCTCTCTCTCTCTCTCTCACACACACACACACACACACACACACATCACCTACCACTAACTCACCTGGAGCTGTGATAGGTCACACTGTCAGAAACACTGATTGGTCAGAGGCTCATTTGCATACTTCAGCCTTTTGTGATACCAGTATTGTAGAGACCGATGTTGTAATAATGATTAATGGGGTGATTCACTGTGTAGCGGTCTTCACTTCATCGGGAAAGGCAAAGAAATGACTGAATATTACAACAAGACCATCTAGGAGATTCCGCTGATGCCCCAAAAGGTCAAGACCCATGTAATAAAAAAAAAACCAAGAACATTTCCCCAAAATGATGACACATATATACATTTCAAACATCCCGGTGTTTGTAAATTACTCTGCACCTTTACTTCTGCTGGGAAGGGTCAAAGACACCATGATTGGTTAGTGGCTCGTTGGTCTGGGACCCTTTAAGGGATAGTTTCACGATTGACTAACCTTGATATAGTCCATCGGCTGTGCAGGATTTCACAGTTCAGTTTACAAAGAGCTAATTGGTGGGGAGTGAAGTTTCATCACTTGTTCCAACGTCACCTTGTGGCAACAGTTTAGAATGAGTGAACAAAACATCCATCCACCACCGGAGCCACGTCTCTGGGGGAGCTGGAGCCTGTCCAGGGGTCTCAGGGTGCAGGAACGCTCCACAGACTCAGAAACACATTCACATCAGGACTCCAGGCAAAACACCCTTAGGAGCCATTGCCTCCTAAACACAAAATATTTGGGAGATAAATGATTTTTTAGGAGCTATAATCTAATAATAATAAATAATTATTGTACTTATGTGACAATTTACATTATCCAAATCTCAGAATGCCTACTAAATAAATTAGTGCTGTTAAAAATATTGCGGTAACTATTGGCGTTAATTTATTTTCTATAACGCTTTAAAATAAATTGATCACACGATTAATTTGAAAACTAAACCACCCTCTGCATTGCAGTAACACACGATTACTAGTGGGGGCAGTACTACGCTAGGCCAGTTAACTAGTGATGGGAAGTTCAGATCATTTTACCGACTCGGACCTTTGAGTCTCGTTCAGCAAAATGAACGAAGTCGTCGCGTTCATTTTGTTCATTTTAGCAAAATATAATTAAAATGTTACGTGTTGCTTCCCTAACATATCTACTGCTTACACAAACGCTGATCATACCGCAAACAAGACAAAACTATAATGCTATAATGTTCATTGTTTACCTTTGTCTTTAATCTATGATACACTCAACTCGCCTCTTATCTGACAAGTTTTCGGGTTTGTGTCATTCGTTCATCACCTGACAGCCCGATTAGCGAACCAAAGCAGCCTGAGCCGGAAAGAGGATCGATGACTTAATCTGTAGAATCTTCGGGTTTGGGCCAATTCTCTTTCCGGCTCAGGCTGCATATGTTAATGTTACGGGGCTGTCACGCAATGAACGAACAACTCGAAGAACACGATGACTCGAAATGACGAATCAATAATTCTGACAGAAAATATAGGATGTAACGCCCATGCGCGACTGAATGAATCATTCATACGATGCGACTTGTTCTTCCCGAGCTACATTTAGGATTTGTTCAAAATGAACAAATCCTTCAAGAACGACCCAACACTACAGTGAACAGCATGCTGGAGCACTAGTTCACTGGTGTAGCGTAATACTGCCCCCACTGATGATCATGTGTTACTGCAATGCAGAAGGGCGTTTAGTTTTCAAAATAAATGCGCAATCAATTTATTTTAAAGCTTTATAGAAAATAAATTAACCCATTTATTTTTACAGCACTAATGTATTTATTTCAAAATTTTTCTCGTTTCAAATTCTGTAGGCACTTTGAGATTTGGATAATGTAAAGTTTCACATAAATGCAATGTGTTCGTGCAGCCACCACAGAACACAATTTTATCAAAATCCGTGTGAAAAAAGAGAAGCGTTGTCCTAGCACGAAAAAAGCCTTAAATCGTGATCAGAGCGTATTTTATTTAAATTGTATTTTGCGATGGCTGCATGAAAACTAGTGAGGCGAATGCTCATGTGGCAAATGCTGCTGCTAAAGCTAGCAGTGGAAGATAAACACACGCTGTTAAATGGAGAATTTCACTTTAAGTTACTGCCAGAGGGGATTTGTACAAAACAAGGGGAATATGTGTGCTCTGCAAAAGTTAATTCAATTACCACCAAAGCACTGCATCACTATCATATCACCTCCAGGCAAAGTGTCCCAGTGTGGGAGTTATTTAAAGCTCTTTTTGTTATAAGACAGAGATTCTCTCTTCTATTCAAAAGTAAGTTTTGTTTTTATCTCACAGCTTTTAAAAGTGTGACAGAGTTGGGAAAAAACACAAATAAACAAAGCCTTCTTTATAAAATGTATGATTTTGTGTGTTTATTATGTATTTATTGGGCTGGCTCAGAAATGCGATTAATCGTGATTAATCACATTTTTAAAAAAAGATTTGCGAATAATTGTAATTAATCACACTTTTACAGCACTAAAATAAATACGTTGTTAGCTAGACGAGACTTTTAGACATAAAAAAAAATTAATACTATGTTTGAAAACTTCAAGTGAGTAGGCTTTGTGCTGAGAAGCTGGAGAGCTAGGTTTGTGGAACATGATAAAATTAATTACAACAGCCTAGCCTTGTAATGTGTTTGTGTGTAATCTACTCTTTTCAATTTAGTATTTGAGCAATGAGGGAAAAAAAAAACATTTCATGAGAACTGGGGTTTGAAAGTATTCTGTGTATTCTCTCACATTCCAAACAAATCCAAGATGTAACACATCACATCAAACAATCACGTGCACAACAATCCTAAACTGACCAAAAACAATAACCTTTGCTCATGCACTCAATTAAGCAGACGTGGACCCATAAATAATTTTGAAATAACTCTTATTTAATTGAAGGTGGAGAAAGAAGATGGCAGCAGCAGCAGGTTCAAACAAAAACTTTGAGTGATGGAAACTAGCCACATAGATTATGTGGCTTATTTGATAAAACAGAAAGTTAGTGTGAGCTCTGTCCTTGGTGTCCTTCAGGACACAGAGACCTCTATCTACCTACCAGAGATATCACATTTGAATTTGGCTGTTTTAATATAAAATCAAATATAAAATCATTTTATAGCTTGCAGTTGGAAGTGTCTTTGTGCACCTCAGAGTTTTGCCATGGTCAAAAGTAATGGGACACACCGATTTTAGCGACTTTTAAATCGGGGGGTATTATGGCATACGAGGGGTTTTTGCAAAGGTCTCACCAAGCCCTATCTAACTGTGAAGTTTGATGTGGATTAGTGCTTGTTCTGCGGATCTATGCCACTCTTAATGTTCTTTGACTGCCTCAGTAACAATGACAGCAGGCTCATTTGCACTGCTATTCACTGAAACCTTGAACGGGAAGAGGACGTAATTTGGGTCTCGCAAGTCCAGACGCATCACGTGAGACAAATCTTATCTGATCTCTGATCTTGCGAGAGATCAGGTCACACGTACCACGAGATCTGGTCACACTCCTACTGGCTCTTGATGGAGCTTCACCATAATCACAGGACAGCAGGGTCGACGCCACTTTTCGTTTTCGTTATTTTAATCTCTCTCGGTTGTGAAAGACGCTTGCCACTGAAATGAAAACACTAGTCATAAAATAAATAATACAGCCACATTCTCAAACATTTTAGTCGCCACCTGGGGGCCTGTATGGCAAATTAGTATCTCCAGTTCACCTGATGTTCAGGCCTTCAGAATGTGGGAGGAACCCAGAGAACCTGAAGTGCCACACGCACTCAAGCCTAGGACCGTCTTTCACCTCTGTGCTGCCCAGAAGTCACACTTTATGGAAAAAAAAAATTGGGATACACCTTACTCCCAGTGAAGAAGAATCATAATGCTCCAGTAGACCAAGACATTCTGGACACCAGGCTTCAACTCTGTAGACCCAGTTTGTGTTCTGAACCTTTTCTGTTCCAGCGGGACTGTAATCCCAGTGCACAAAGCAGCTTCATAAAGACGTGCTGGAGTTCAGCATGGAAGAACTTGACTCCACAGAGTCCTGAATTCAGCCCCATCCAGCACCTTTGGGACGAATTGGAATGGAGATTGTGATCCAGACCTTCTCATCCAACATCAGTGTCTGACCTCATAAATGCTACAGACTGAAATGACACAAATTCCCTCAGAAACTCCGGAATCTTGTGGAAAGTTTTCCGAGAAGAGTGGAAGCTGTTAGAGCTACAAAGTGGAACCAACTTCATATTCAAATCTGTGGGTTTGAATATGAAAGGGTGGTGGGACCGTGAACCCCCAGGAAGACTGCCCCCTGTGGTTTGGGAATGGAAGCCCCTTTGGATAAAAAGCACCTGCCAAAGGCTGAAGGCTGTAAATCAAGGCAGTGTTTTGACATTTAGTGTGACGGGGGTGGGCTGCAAATTAATTAGACCGATACCGATTTTTTATTACCGATACCGATACCAATTATTTGCATGTTTATGTGCCCGATAACAGATATTCAGAACCGATATTTATTTAATATTATACTTCTGTTTTTGACACAATTATTACAACACCACTGAATTTTATAATAATCACTTTCTCAAAACTAGGGTTCTGAAAGTGCAAAAAATACAAAAAAATTCTAAAAAAAATTTATATAAAAGGACACTGTTTCTAAAGTCTTCAATAGTGCATGAACTACATATCAGTCATTTATGTAACACATCTGATGTGTACATTAATAGCTGTTTGGTTTAATAAAGTTGACTAAATATAGGAAAGCAAGTAAGTATACTTTACCTTTGCGCGGAGGTAAAATCGATATATCGGTCAATCTCTACTCATATTCAGTGCTGCATAAAGGCGGGGAACAGAGACAAAGCACGTGTTCTGGTAAACAGAAAGTGACGCAGTCGTGTGACGCAGCAGCATGTGTAGTGTGTGAGGTCAGAGCGTGTGTTTATGTAAGCAGTAGATTACAGTGAGGTGAAGAAGGGGGCTTTGAGCTGTTTGGCATGCAAGACAAAGTACTGATGTGATGATTAACACACACACACACACACCAACACACGCACACACATGAAAGAGGGAGGGAAGGATTTTTTTGTGCAGGGTCAGATAGAGTGTGTGACTCAGCACAATGAGAACAATGTGGGGGTAGAGTCAGAGTTTGTGTGTGTGTGTGTGTGTGTGTTGAGCTGGGGTATATGGGTTCCAAAATCCCCTCATAATTTAGTGTTGAGTAAAGGGAATCTGATTTTTCTCCAGTATTGGTGAATGGAACCAGACGTCTCCAACACTAATATAGTGGGGGTGAATGTAACCAGACGTCTCCAACACCAATATAGTGGAGGTGAATGGAACCAGACGTCTTTTTATATGGATGTTGATGGTGTAAAACAGTGAATCTGAACTAAATCTCTTTTTTTTGGGGACTATTTTACCTTCCCACGCCCTGCATGTATCCCTTCACCATGAACGAGTTTAGATTTAGGACCAGAATCTTCTCAGAACTCTGGTAGAACAACGTCTCAGGTGTCAGACGGCGCAACCAGAACCTTTTGATGGAGGAACTTTCAATGAGGAGCTTTTGGAGGCAGATATCTGCTTCCAACCTCAAACCCACTCTGGACTCAATTTTCTGGGATTTTGTTCCATTTTTAGGTTGCAGTTTAAGGTGAAGAAATGGCACAGATTTGATTTCAGTTCAACAGTGTCCCTGAGGTGATGACTTGTTTTTATAGAAGGATGCTGTAAACATGTTCATTTCGCAAGAACGTTCGGATGGTTAGTGTTTTTCTGCTGAGATGATATTAAGTTGTGTGTCTGTGTGTAGCTATTCGACTGTGCAGTGATTACTGGTGTGTGTGTGTGTGTGTTGTAGTTGGTGTGTAGTGCCGTGATTACTGGTGTGGATGATGATGGAGTAGGGTCATGGGATGCGGTTGCCCATGGTAACCACCAGCAGGAGTCTGTGGCTGCAGCGCTGGAATGGATCAGAGAGAGTTTGAGCCCAATACTGTGCGGCTTCAACCCCACCCACCAAACACAGCTGGACAAAGTGCTGAGGTAGGAACACACACACACACACACAGACATACACACACAGATACATTCACACACTCACACCCACAACAGACATACACACACAGACACACACACACACAAACATACATACATACACACACACACACACACACACGCACACACACACACACACACACACACACACACACACACACACACGCACACACACA
>JBBKCR010066754.1:0-10237 GCA_037577295.1 Ladigesia roloffi | reverse complement strand
GTGTGTTTTTGTGTGTGTGTGTGTGTGTGTGTGTGTGTGTGTGTGTGTGTGTGTGTGTGTGTGTGTGTGTGTGTGGGCATGTATACAGCAGGCTCCCAGCAGGGTAAAGGTAACGCTGCCTCAGGCTAGTTCTGATTAGATGGACTTGCTGCAGTAAGGTTACCCAGCTCTTCGCTATTCTTCCATTCAGTATGTCAGCCACACCCGCTCAGGGGCCAACACTTCGCCCTTCAAAATGTCATTTTATACTCTATTCAGATGCTATTGTGCCATAGCGGGCCCAAAATAGGCATGAAAAACTAAAGTTCCAGCAGACTATTTATGGTTTAGAAGATTCCTGATGACTGGTGTGTACCACTGTGGCCTAAGTGGACAAAAAAAGTTAATGGAATTTGGATGGTATCAAATTTTATTAGAGCAGTGTTTTCGCTTATTTTTGTTTGAAAAACTGCAAGAGTGTAATTTTGGGACACTAACTAAGACTATATTACATTTACAGCATTTAACACACACTTTTATCCAGAGTGACCTACATCAGTGCTCAAGTAGTGCAGGTCTGTTCTTCATACCTGAATAGCTAAACTCAAATCAACATACGCTATTCAACCAAGTTACTTCCAGCTAAGTTACACACCTGTCAAAGAAGAGTCAGAGGTTAAAGCATAAATAAGGAAGACACAGAGTTAAGAAGGTAAGTGCCTAAAGGTTTTGTAAGCAGTAACAAGAGGCCTAGTGGAAACTGTGTTCATGTTTACAAAATATCACTGTAAGAGGTTTGATTTAGTGTAGTTGCATTACAGTGTCACTTCACTCTGTGCTAGCCCTCTTGTACCTTGTATAGTAATCCAGTATTCTGACTGTGTGTGTGTGTGTGTGTGTGTGTGTGTGTGTGTGTATTACAGAGAGTTTGCATGGAGGGACCCTGAGTTGCCGGAGGTGATCCATATGCTGCAGCACCAGTTCCCCTCTGTGCAGGCCAACGCGGCAGCCTACCTGCAGCACCTGTGCTTTGGAGATAACCGAACCAAGTCTGAGGTACACACACACACACACACACACACACATACACACACCATAGCACAGAATTCCAAGCAAGGCTAGGGTGTCATTCATGCATACAAATCAATGCTGCGCTAATGTACACACACACACGCACACACACACATATGCATGCACACACACACACACAGGTGTGTAATTGTGCCTGGTGGAGTCTCTCTCCTCAGCAGGGGGCTGGCGGAACCCTTAAAATTGCTTTTTCAACCAGCAGGAGCCAGCTGAACACACACACACACTTCACTCTCAATAGACATACTGAGATAGATACATCACTCACTTGCTCGTGTTGAATAATGACATCGGTTTCACACACAGTCAGAGATACAGGAAAAGAGTTTAAAATAGCATCCAAAGGGCAACTTTCATTTTACACCTTTTTACAAAGACACACACACAACACAGTGGACATGCTCTCTTCTCGATTTACATGTAAAATTTCTCGAATAGAACTTTGGTGCTCATTAATGTACTCTGGCAGCAAATACTTTCAACAAATTCATGTGAACGGACAAGGGAGTGTAACTCAAGTAGAGTGCAGTGTGACATTAACACGATTATTTTAATATCAACAAGCCTTATAACCATAAACTGTCTGGAGTCTCAGGGAAAGCATGGATGTAACAGTGTGCGAAATAAAGCATCGGTCATTCTGGATATTCCAGATTCAGGTCATGAATTTCTGCCAGTTGTGTGTGCCAATACATCTGTGCTATTTTTTTGTTAATGCCCCTGTGGAGATTAATTTAAGTCCGCATTTGATGTCAGTGCTGTCTTAAACACAAACGAGTGAGACTTATATAAGGCATGCAAAGTAACATATATTCTTTACAATGGCTACTACTGCAGTGGTCTAAATTTGAAGTGTGTTAATGTTATCAAATCTGATTTTAGTCTGACGACCTTAAAATCCTTCTCCTGTTGGGGCAGAAAATAATAATAACAATAATGATCCATTTTATTTATAGGCACCTTTAAGGCACTAAGAGTGCTTCCGTTTATAAACATATTTGCGGACCTATTGGAACAGTTTGGGCGGTGTCTTAAAGGATGCGGTGTGCAGCTTGATGTAATCTTATCACTCTACAGCAGAAACAGTCGTGTGCAGACAATTTAATCAGATTTACTTATAAATGTGTGAATGTCATTACATCCAACAAACACTCTGATTCACACGGTCCCCAATTCACACGGTCCCCGGTTCACACGGACCCCGATTCACACGGACCCCGATTCACACGGACCCCGATTCACACGGTCCCCGATTCACACGGTCCCCGATTCACACGGTCCCCGGTTCACACGGTCCCCAATTCACACGGTCCCCGGTTCACACGGTCCCCGATTCACACGGTCCCCGATTCACACGGTCCCAGGTTCACACGGTCCCCGGTTCACACGGTCTCCGATTCACACGGTTCCCGGTTCACACGGTCCCCGGTTCACACGGTCCCCGATTCACACGGTCCCCGGTTCACACGGTCCCCGGTTCACACGGTCCCCGGTTCACACGGTCCCCGGTTCACACGGCCCCCGATTCAAACGGCCCCCGATTCAAACGGCCCCCGATTCAAACGGCCCCCGATTCACACGGTCCCCGATTCACACGGTCCCCGATTCACACGGTCCCCGATTCACACGGTCCCCGATTCACACGGCCCCCGATTCACACGGTCATTAATTTACAGAGTCACCCTTTCACACACTGACTCACCTCTCAAAAAAGAACAGTAAAAATGAAATATCTAAGTCAGAAGCATTTTGGAGACTTTGCCCTAATATTCCCTGGTCTTACTGTACACCCACACACACAAAATACCATCATCTTATCTGCATTTGAGTGTTGAATTTTAAATCATTCTGATATCTATTTTTTACGTATATACACACGCATGCACGCACACCTCACACAGACACAAACACACATACCAAACTTTTTAGAACTGACTGTTCCCACACAAAAAAAGTCTCAGTGAAAGCATGAGAAAGCATGTCTCCTCCCTGAGTTTGGGAGATTTACTCAGCCAGTCCAGAGGATATTTCCTTTCTCTTCAGAGCCACACACATGTACGCCTTCACTCAAAACTGTTGTTTTTCTTTTCAGAGCAGTGTCTCTCTTGAGCACAAGTGCTTTGATTACCCGAGTGATAGCAGCACTGCCCTGTGCATAGAGTAATTACACATGCTTACATTATACACACACAACTCACCACGGGCTGATTTATAGACTGTATTTATTCTTGAGATTCAAAATATTATAGTTAAACACACAGCTTCACCGCGTAACTCTTGAGAACACTGTGTATTAGCACAGAAAGGCAGATGTTTGGATAGCGGTTGTATTCTCACAGCACACAGAGGTGTTTAATGTTCTTGGAGGAAATCTCCAGCCCTGCTCCTGAGAAGCTGCACTCCAAAAAAAAACACTTTTCAGACACTCCTCACTGATCCTGATCCTGATTAACTGTGTCAGAATGGTCAGAGTAGAGTTTGAGGTGTAGAATTACACTGTTTATACAAATGTAAAGTTCATAATAATTTAATGTAATTTTTGCCCTTTATTTTTGACATGTCTACAATTTCTACCTTATTTTCATGTTTAGTTATTTGATTTTTGTGCTCTGAAGCCGAAAAAATGACAAAAACCTGAAGCCAGTGTTGAGGGATGGTTTCTCTTTCCAAAGTGCAGTACTGTATCCTCAAAAGTAACTTCAAATCTGAATTAGAAATCATAGGATCTGTATATTTAACAGAATTTATCCACCTCTGAGAGTAGAATAAAAGAGCGCAGGTCTAGCAGAGGTGTTTGACAATGCTACGTGATTTAAAGAATTTATTTAAGATTATTTATTTACTTATGCTATAAAGCCCACGGCCATTCACCATTTGCGCATATTCATTTTCACATATTCTATTAATCAATACTTTTATTCCATATATTTTTATATAGTCATATTTATATTTCTAACTCTTGTGTATATTTGTTGAATTATTGTATTATTCTACTCTTTATTGCCTAGTAGTGCAGTCTCAGAGCAATTCAGGTGTAAATCTTGAGTCTTGTATCTTGAGAGGAGTCTCTTGCCGCCTGCACAGGTGTGTCGGCTGGGAGGGATTAAGCACCTGGTGGATCTGCTGGACCACAAGGTTCTGGAGGTGCAACGGAACGCTTGCGGTGCTCTGAGGAACCTGGTGTACGGGAAGGCCACTGACGACAACAAGATCGCAGTCAGAAACGCCGGGGGAGTGCCGGCTTTGCTCCGCCTACTGAGGAAGACCGTGGACGCTGAAGTACGAGAGATCGTCACAGGTAAGCGAAAGGAGAGGGTGTGTTTGCGTGTGTGTGTGTGTGTGTTCTGAAAAGGTCAGTGTGACTTGTGTTGCCTGTATGTTTGTGTTGTTTTGTTGTTATTGGTTCTCCACTGTGTGTTACACTCATGACAGGTTGGTAGGAGAGTTTGACAGAGTTTGTAGATGGGGGCTACTATTCTATTTTAATTTTCAAAATGTTTTATCTGTACTGTGTCTTGTGAAAATTACTTTATTGACCGAAATTACAAGTAATGCAATATTATCATATTTTTAATACTCAAGAAAAGCGAATTTAATAAATTTTAATTGACACAATGTGAGAAAACTTCAGTACCATGTTTCTACTGTCAAATATTCAAAAAAGGTTAGTCGGAGTAGTGAAATAAAGAGCTTTTAAACTACTTCTGAGAGAATATCCTGTAGCACCCTGTGACTCTGAACTAAGCCTGGGTGACAGCTACTGTAACAATAATTAGCCCAATATATCATACATATCGTAACCCCCCTCTTAGGACACCCCAGAAAGAAGCACATGGTCTGCGCAGACGATAAACGTATGTGTTTATCTACGATTGAGGGAATCCGAAAGTGTGTGAATGTCTCTAGGAATATGTGTGACTCAGTCTGTGTGTGTGTACACAGTATGTCATCCTTCTGCATTGAAGCATCCAGTCTGTTTCTCCACTTTACAGTCCAGCTTCCCGCCAACTCAAATGCACACATTATAAATCGCACATAAACTCATCAATAATTCATTCCTCCTGCTCTCTAGCTGTTGTTTAAAACCTTCCGTCTGTCTTCCCCTGTCTTTTTTTAGGCATCTTAATGTCTTTTTGTGTTTGATGAGGGCTGCGGGTGTTTTCTGCAGACATATTAAACAAGGCAGATTTACTGATCTCATGTCGTGTGGTGAAACACTTTCAACACGTTCTCTGTTTGCAAGTGAACCTGTATCTTCTGTCATCAGTCTATGTATAGTTGATATGTAGATATCTGTATGTATTTTACAACACAGATGTCTATATTTATATTTCTAGATTTTATACTGTACCTTTTGTATAATATTTTATTCTATTGTATTGGTTTTTTTTTTCAATTTTGGCTGTTCTTGACTTTGTATGGTCCCCTTTCAGCTGTGACAAAGCAAATTTCCCATTTGTGCATCTAATAAAGGTTTATCCTACTTTATCTTATCTTGGCATGAACCGTCTCAGGCCTGCCTGGTCTCAGAGGCTGTAAAGCTTGGTTCACACTGCAGGGCAAATCAGATATGCTTCGTAAATCAAATTTTTAGACTTCGTTGTTAGTTTTCAAGTTACAGATGACCAAATCTGATTTGTGTGGTCAGACTGTAGTCACATATTTGTTCTCATGTCCATGTTGGTTGCCAAAGCAAAAACATACACTGAACAGATTGTGGAGGACAAAACTTAACAAGCATTTTACATTTTTAAACGTTATCTTTATTTGTGTCACTTAATCCACCCTTTAACATACTATTGGTCTATTATTGGTCTATATAACACACTAACATGTGCAAAATAGAGTAGGATTTTAAGATCTGTTTCAGTAGGTAACAATTTTTAGTCTTTAATGAAAACACTACTATCTCTCCTTCAGTGTAGGTGCTGTATTTTAGTCAATATAAAGACGTGTATATATAATTTTAAATGGCTTAAAATACAACAAATAACAAATAAGTGGAATTTTTTCTGATGTGCAAGAACATGTTATTCTAGCTGCTATGATGATGCCATATTTTACAAAAAAATTAAACTTTTAGCGACTGTAACTGTGACAAAGCCTGACATTCTAGCGGGCTGAAACTCAGTGGTGATTTTTACTGTGAGTGAAGCTACAGCACACACAGTAAAAATGTCTCCTAAAAGACTGAAAACTACCGTTCTCCGGCTTTAATGAATATTTCATGAATAATTGAAGTACTAACATCCTTATCGCACATTCTGGACCCCAACCCCTGAATGACCACATCCTATTCAAGTCACATGTCCTGATATCTTATTCATATCAGATTTGAAAAACACCCACAGGGCAGCTTGAAATAGACTGAAAAGAAGTTAGATTTCAGACTGCAGAAAAGTGGCCCTGTACAAACTGGATATGCCGAAAGATCAGATTTTCCTGTCAGTTCAAGGTTAGGGCTTGGGAGGGGCCTGATCTTCGCCACTGCAGCCTCGGCCTTGAGCTGTCCTACACTTTGCAGCACTGCACGGAGGACTGTTTTTGATGTTAGATGGAGGACTGTCATTGAAGTTATGCTGATAATAAGCCCTTTTATCAAGCCTAAATCTGCAGTTACTCCTGAATTATTTAATACAACTATTTTAATAATATAGAGAAGCAAATCATGTTATACAATACGGTATTATACAGCTCTTTTACAGAGTAATGTCCTGTAATTCCCCTCCTTTTTTTGTTCTAAATAAACCTCTGATATCCCATCACTAATTTCCAATATCCCAACAATCAACACATACAGCTATAAACCAGATGTTTTGAAATATTTAGCAGCTGATCACCCACCTAAATCTCACAATGTTTGGACTTCAGTGAAAAAATGATGTGAGTACTCCGGCTGCATGTTGTGATTTAAGCAATTTCCTCCAGGATCAATAAAGTTTTCTGAGCCTGATTCTGATTCTTATAGCTCTCTTTAAATTTCATTTGATGCAGTTACACCAACAGGGGATTTACTGATTTTCAGATACATAGACTTGCAAACAGAGTTGGTCCTCCTGTGCAGCTGCTATAATGCTCTGGACACTGAGAGTAAGGTGTTTCTCTATAACAATCTAAATAAAACATAAATGCCCTGCAGTGGCAAATACCTTTGGTTTTATATTTGATTTGTTTAAACATTCATGTAAGTTGAGATCTACAAGAACTGTTTTACCTGTAACTGTGTGACTGTGCTAAAGCAAAAACTGTATTCATTTAAAGTTTTTGCCAAACAAATATTACTGCACTTTTGTTAATGTAGCAGTACTTTTAAAATAAAAGTGTGCCATACGCTACTTTTCTCCCCAGTTAGCACACCCCATATTTGGAAACTCAAGTGTATACACAGTGCATTTTGACTTTTTGATGTCACGGACACAGCTGCATTGACATCTGCCTACATTCAGCAGTCTAGCTCCATCCATTCATACCAAAGAGTAATAGAGCGCTTATTACATTACTTCACACATAATACAGCGCACCACATTGGACCAGAGGTTATATAATCAAAAGTAGTTGTTAGTTGCCATTTTGCTAGTGATCCATGGACCTGAAACGTTGACCTGCCACTCGTTTGACCTAGACTGCATTAGGTGAGTGTGTGATTCACTCTAGCATTCATCTGCCCAGACTACCTGCTGCCTCTGTAGCATCTGAAGTGCACTTTCAACATGGCGGGATTCAGTTCCCCAACTGGTGTGTCTGAGTCATAGCAGGCTGAATTACCCAGCTGCTCTCGGTGCTACATCACACTCTGGGTTACATAAGGCTGGGAGAAATGCCAAGAAAGTCAGACTGGCCAAAATCAACTTGGCATATTTAATTTTATATTTTTCTCTAAACTAACACACCTGTTCCAACTTATCAACTGAGGAACAAGCCCTTCCTGAAGAACAAGCCCTTCCTGAGTTCCTGAGCCAGGCTGACACTCAAATGAGCAGAGTATAGGATGGAGAACCACTAGCCAGTATCCAGACTATCCCAGACTATGATCTTCCTGTGCTTCCTCTGATATTCTTACATAAGCACACACCCAGGAAGGTAATGTGTATGTAAAATCACTAGAAGGTTTTTTAGAGCCAAACCAGTTCTGGCAGGGCTCTTAAGCACAGTCTCTTCCTGCAGTGTAACAGATGCTGAATGTGTGGAATCGTGACCTGTCTAGCGCGTGTGTGTCTTGTGTTTTTCAGTCATAGTGAGGATCACTTGGGAGAGGGATATTATTAATGGACTGCTTTGGAGAGCGTGACCGCTTCCCACGAGTCTGAATCAGCTGTTGTGAGTGTGTGTGTGCATGCGTGTGGGCGCTATGTGCCTGTGTGTGTGTGTCTTTTTGCAGAATAAAAATGCAAATATATATTTTGTGTATGTGTGCATTATAAAGAAACCAGTATGCTTCAATCTGTCAGTCTGTATGTAATAATAAGAGTGGCAGTTTACAACAGAAATGACTTTATAGATCTTTGTTTAAAGTCCATTTATAATAGGTCAGCAACATCATTAGAGAACCAAATTCTAATATATTTAATAAATATTGGTATTACTTTATAAAATGATTACTCTGACTGTGGGTTAATGAGGAATTTAGAATGAGTTCATTAGTCAGTTATCATTCATTAGATCATGAACACAAAAAAAACAAGAATGTTATGTTTGAGAAATATGGAAATCTGATTCTAATTGTTTTTTTTTTCTTTTTTAAAACCCAATTTTATTTGTTTGTTCTCCTAATTAATAATTAATTTGTAATATTTTATGTAGTATAAATATGTAAAACTTGAGGAGGTTTATCTTGGTCACACCAGTGTCCTGAAATTGCATGAAAGTGCACACACAGACACACACACACACACACACACACATTTATAATGAAGACTAATAACTAGTAGGCCTTTTGCTAAGTAGATACAGGTTCCTTTTCTTCAGTGTTGTAATTTCCTTCTCCCACTAATGTCTCTCTAAAAGCACCACTGCTGGGAGATGGTTCACTGTACGCAGGTTTCAGCCCAATCACCGCAGTGCCACGGCTGTCTCTCTCTGCTAATTCCTGCTCTTTGAACCGGATATCCAGTGGAGATCCGCTCCCTGCTCAAGCAGCTCTCATTAATGCTGAAGTGATTAGTTCTGACACTAGCGTGTGTCACATCATTCGGCTAATTGGCGGTTGACAGCGGCATGTCGTGCAATTACACAAGGGCAAAAAAAACGGAGTGTCACCTCCAGAAAATCTCAGCCAATCAAGACTAGGGAATTGCATCCGATGAGAGCCAATCAGTGACGTCCTCCACAGTGAGGTAATGAACCATGAGAGGGCCTGAAACGGTTTTCCCTCAGACACTCGCCCAGTCACACTCACGCTGTTTATTTCAGCATTTCTGCTATCAAGTGGTTTAAATCTCAGCTGGTTGTAGAATCTATGCTTTATTTTCTACATCCTCAGGAAACATCTTTGTCCTGACTCCGAGTGGGTGTGATGTACTCTGGCTTTGACAGGCAAGACTAGTGATTCTTGCTGTCTGTATGTTTACATGTGTGGGACTATTTTGTTTTGCTGTGAGTGAGAATATCTTCACCCTGAGTTCATCCACAGGGCACAAGTGACACATGTCTTAACGCCAGAGACACTGAGACCACAAATGGTGTGTGTGTGTGTGTGTGCGCCTGAGAGAGAGACCTGTCACCTGAATAGACCCTTGTTCTATAAGCTTTCTAAGCTGTGTGTGTGTGTGTGTGTGTGTGTGTGTGTGTGTGTGTGTGTTCTCCTGTGGAATGTTGGTTCTGTTTCTGAACTCATATGGTTACTTCATCACTGGGTGTGTTGGGGTAACAGCTAACGCCCTCAGAGCCATATTTCATTTCCCTCTTCTCCTCTTCCACTCTCAGGCTCCTCTCCTTCCTTCTCTCTTTTCATCTTTTCTCCTATCCTCTTCTACTCTGTTTTCATTTCCTCTCTTCTCCTCTGCTCCTCTCCTCGTTTTCTCTCCTCCTTTTTCTCTTGTACTCTATATTCATCTCCTCTCCTGTTCTACCCTTTTCATCTCCTCTCCTCTCTCCTCTTCTCTTTTCATCTCCTCTCCTCTTCTCTCTTTTCACCTCATCTCCTTTACTTCTCCTTTCATCTCCTCTCCTC
>JBBKCR010066743.1:0-10237 GCA_037577295.1 Ladigesia roloffi | reverse complement strand
CACTGTATACACTATTTGGCTTTTAGTTTAAAATATCCCACTACAGCAGTATTATATCATGAAAGTAGGGCATTTTAACAGAAGCATGCAATGGTGATTTTCTCATCTCAAATATTTTTTTAAAACAAAAGCCGAATGTCTCAATAACATGTCATGTGCTCTTGAGCAAAAATTACAGCTTGACAACGAGCTCACCTGCTGTTCAAATGTCAACCTATTCACTGATGAGGTGCGGCATCCCACTCTTCTTACTTCTCATGGAGTAAAAATGTGAACAGCATGATGAGGACTGTTTAAATACTCATTCTGATTGAACCAGGAAACGAATTTTGGATTAATCTGTGTCAAAAGTCGTGAAACATTGAATAGTTGGACATGTGCATTCAAACTTTTAGAGAAGGTCACATTAAGTTCCCCTGTAAAGGTAATTCCACATTTTAGGTTCATTCTGATTTTTCAGTCGCATCCCTAACTTTTTGTGATAACTGTGTATGACGTGCCATATGGTAAGAAGCATGTGATCTCCCTCTGGGTAAAATGCAAACATTTCTGAATGTAAAATATGCAGAAAGTACAGTCTGGTAACTCGTTATCGCTTTTCCTAGTCTGAATTCCTGTCGCTCTAATATGACTCATATCAGTGTAAGATAAAGAAAGAAAGCGGCTCTGGCAAGCTGTGCTGACTCCCTTCTGCCATCTGAAGGCAATTTGTCAAATACGTCCAACTGAGCCTGAGCTGTTTAAACATCCTACCAGCTGTTAGAAAATAAAGTTTATTATAATGACTTGTACAAGCATACACAAGCGGAATGAAGACAAAAAGCACAATATATCATTTGCGCGGTCAGACAATGGCGTTATGCCACCACCTCTCAGAATAACACAGTTTAACACATGACCAAATATTTCCTATCCGGCAATACACTTCGCATCAGTGGGACAAAAATAACAGTCCAAAACCAGCAACGACGTATCACCAGCTATCATAAGTGTGTGTGAAGCGCAATCACCTCACCTTCACCTGAACAATGGGCAGGAAAGCAACTGCCAAAAACAATGAGTGAGTCACGCGTTAGTAACACGGTGTATAAACACTGGATATTCATTTGTTCTGTCATTAAGCATTTTAGCTAAAAAAAAAAAAGAAATCAGACAGAAAGAGAGGAGCGATTGAGAGCACATGAGTAGAGAGATGAAAGGAGGAATTATTATAAATATGAATGTTGCAGACAAATCTTCAGGAAAAATAAATGCCATTATTTTTATTCTTCCTGTCCCGGTTTAAATGTGGCACTTCGTAATATATTAAAAAGTCTGCTAAATGTGACACAAACCTGCCATTTATTTGTTCTCTCATGTCTGATTTGAGCCAGCAGGGGGCAATGTGGCTATATGGGTTGGTTTCAGAAGAGCAATAAACCACTGAGGCAATAATTAATCTGACTGCACTGATCGATTAATTTGTTGTTGCTACAAACTTTTTTTCGGTTAATTTCTCCTCAAATTGTTTTTATATCAACCTTAAGATAATAAGAAAATAATCTATTAGTTCACATTGGACATATGTCAAACTTTGAAAATTAAGATCTTTTCAAAGTCCTTTTCCAATATGTGAACACAATGGAATGTGTATAATGTCTACTGAAGGTCAGTTGATGTGAGATTTCATAAGGAGTTAGAAACTACCTACATCTAGATATTATTAAAATTAATCGCACATCGACGGTAAGCCAGCCTAATGACTAATTAACTTTGATTTGTGTAATTATTTTAAATAACTTACTCATCCTTAACATCTTTCATAAAGAGTACCTTGAAGAGGCTGTATGCAATTAGTGATGGGTTGCTCTTGAACGATTGTTCAGTCCCGCATGCGCTATATTTATGTTCTAGATCAAAAAGACTTTCAGATTTTGTAAGAGCTAGTCAAAAACAATCAATAGTAGACATATTGTTTAAAAATATGAATGCATTTTTGACAATTATTAATACTCTTAATACAAATATACAAATACCAATATAGTTGTATTTGTATTAAAAGAGTATTAATAATAATCAAAAATAATATATCATGTCTGCCAGAGGGAAGGAGGATGCAGATGCAGGTAAGTCAAAGAACACTGGACATTTTAAACCCAATTAAGATGAATGAGTTCTAGAGACGTTTGTGTAAAAAATGAGAAAAAAAGAAAAGAAATCATTCTCTAAGCCTTTCAAATCAACAAACATAAACACAAACTTCATTGTTGTGTCACCACTGGGCCGCCTTCACGTTCTTTAGAAGGAATCATCTGAACTTATAATCGTCCCACATCATATGGAGGAGTGGAGAATAGGAAGAGGAAAAAGGAGAAAAGAGAATAAATATTCTAGACTGAACTAGAGCTCTTAATTCCTGAGTGTTTCTCTAGTTCTAATTCAACTTCTTGTTCAAGTAAAAACTCCTGGCACATCTCACACGAAAACGAAGTGTGAATTCGAAGGCCTTTACATTCTTTTTTACCCTCTTTTACAAATGAGGCAGCCAGTGACTGAGCATGACAGAGCTAAATGGCACTGGAGGTTGCATTCAGAGTGAAAAGATTGCAGCTTAGCTTCATACAGATCTCAGTCTCCAATATTCAATGCATTTCAGTTCAGTTAAAGCTAAATGTATTTGTATAGTGTTTTGTACAGTGGCCATGCTCAACTTACAGAAATCCAGTTCCAGGGCCTCTTGGTGAGCAAACAAAGGGGGAAGGTGGTGAGGAGATAACTTTTGAGAAACAGTAGGATGAGCCAAGTTTCAAAAGGGGAACATGTCCTTGATCCACACTAGAGATCAAAATAATAACAGGACAAAATGAATAAACAAACAGTACAAATAATAAAAAATATATATGGAATAAGTAGACTAAAAGGTAGTGAGCCTTAAGAAAGTGTGTTCTGAATAACCAGTGCCTTTTCTCAGTGTCCACTGTACCAGACACACACTCCATCAGTGTATCAAGCTCTGCAGCATTGCTGGAGTTTTTAAATCCAGAGAACACTTACTGTCCGCCCTATTAGACACACATACCTAACTAGTACCTTTTGTATTAGATACTAAAGTTCAAATTTTTCACAGTTTGTGTTAATCCTGGCTCTTTATCAGTGGTCAGTTTATAAACAGTGTTGGCTGGATATTTTTTGAATGGTTGACCATTTTTCAACCCATCGGTGAGACTGAGGAGTGTAAAAATCCAGGCAACAATACAGTATCTTTTAAAACAATACCTGAGCAACATACCAGTAACATGTTGAGATCCAGTAACGTGCTGAGAACACGCAAATACTGGGGCAGCTTTTGGCCTAGTGGTTGGAAGGTTTGCCATGATGTTGTGGGTCTGAATCCCTGGAGAGCTAGTGACACCACTGAGGATCAGTTACTGAATGTTTGCTAGCAAAGATATTTAGCATTAAATAATTTAGTTAAATACATTGATAAAACAAAGACATGCTTTGATCTACTGTTCTTATTTTAAGGATTAAGGTGAAGAACTGATCCCAGTTTAGGTTAAATTAATGTAGATCAGATAATACTGTGGGGTTCACAAACTTTACAGCACCTCTTTTTATCATTACCATAAACCCTAATGTTCAGTGCAATCCCACAAGCATCTGATAGAAGCTGCAAAAGACAGTTAAATATGTTAAAAAGAAGATTTATTGATAGTTCATTAGCACCTACAATGAAACAAACAGAACTTCTTCAAATGCATGACAGAATTCTTTGCGAAGCACAAAGATGTTGTAGAAGCTCTCACTGTCTATTGAATTTCCTTACAGTGTACACAGAGCATGCTTTAGGGTTCACTTTGATATAAGCAAAGCATGAATAACATAAATTATTGCACATCTGCCTCACTGTAGTAGTGTGGCAATCTGCCATGGCTCTTTTGATGAAGTGACATTTGACTCACAGTATCTCACTGGTTTTAAGATACTATAACATGAAACATGGATAGAAATGACATTTACAATCATTTTATCATCATTTTACAATCATGCCTCCTCTTGCTCTTAAACATTCATACATATTTAAAATCTGTTTGGTTATTTTATGTTTGTTTTGTCCAAAATACCTCAGTTACAGAGATGTTTGTGCATGCATGTAGCTGTGGAAGACTATTGAAAAAATTGACTTTTTAAAAATACCATATTGACATAAGAATTATGGAAAATCATCACTGAGAAGCCTCTTCAGTGGAAGAGAAAAGAGCAAGGGGGTGGGGGGTAGGGGATAATTCAACATAAGCGAGATGTAGCCTGAACCCTGGCAGTTTTCTGAGAGAAAAATTACAGTCAAATATATGCTGCGATATTTAATGTCATCTGTTGTAGAACATCAATATTACATGGATCACTAAAAACAATCTTACAGCTATACATTGTGGATTATAAAAGTTTTGGCACATTTGGTATTTTACTTGTATTTTCCTATTTTTATCTGAAATGTTGTACATTTTGAGTCAATAAATGAATTATAAACAGCTGCCCAACATCCATCTCAGCCCATACGAGAAAGCCAACATTCTTTTCAAAACTATGTTCATTTATTACAACTTATTTGCCGCATACGTCTTTACCATGTACAATCTGTACCTGACCTCACCACAAAACAGTGATTTAATGCATGTAAGGGGTTATATTCACATGTATTCACAATTCAGAGCTGGACATTCTTAATAATTTGATGAGATGGAGCATCAGCACGTTGTTCTGCAAAAACATAATTTTATGCACAAACATTAACTTGCGCTCATGCTGTGATTTGAGTATATGTAGATATTGAGAGGAACTCCAGGTTAGCCAGTAACATTTTTGAAAATGCATTCATAGAGGTCAGTTTATGGGTCTCATTTTTAATAATTTAGGGTTTGACAACTGTAATTATTAAACGTATTCTCCAAAATGCAAACATTGCAGTCACGATTATAGCTCTGTGATACAGTGAAGTTCGCAAAGTTCATACACTTAATCATGTCTATTGTCTCAAGTGAAGTTGAGAGGACCTACAGCGGGCGTTTCCCTGTGAAAACTTCATCACAGTCTAGAGGAATGAAACAGGAGTGAGAACACGATTACAGAACGATTGTTGATCACTTTCTTAACAGTAAGGGCAAACTCAGACTTTGTAAAGACTTTAAAGCTATCTTCACTTTGTAAACTGCTGTCTGCGGTACAAAAGGCCTTGCTGTCCAAGGGTAAAGAAATAAAGGATGTAGAGAGCTTTTCTAACTCAAGGGCGCAAAAACACACACTGTGTCCTTTCCATTAGACCGCCTCAGACCAAAAGCAAATAGGCAATACCTCTACTACACGACAGATGAGACTGCTCTGACAACAGAAGAGCTGCAGCTGACTGTTCACAAAGTTTGCTTTAAGAAAACTTATTTTTGCAAAAAAATTAAAAGGTAAGTTTTTTATGTTTATGATTTTGCTTATTTTTAACAAATGTTTGTATTAGTGTGCCTTTTGCAGTGCCTGTATGAAAGGTTGTGTCGTTATCGTTTGAACATAGACATTCTTCTAAAATTTACATGGTAATATCCTTTAAAATGTAACAATAAAATGACTCTGACTGTGTTGCCATGAAGGCTGCACACTGGCAGTCATGCTGGGTAGGCTGTAGGCTTATTTACAGGCTGGAATAAGAAAGGTTGGAGAATAACAATAAGCTCTTTCATATAGATGAGAGGACCTGTGCAGTATAGCAGGGGTCCCCAACCACTCTGATATAAAAACGGATATTCTTAGTCTATCCTTAGTGAAAATAGTTTCTCATATTAAACCAATTCTTGACCAAATATAGGTTGGGGACCACATTCTACAAGGTGTAGACTGTAACCCCCCCAGCCCACCCCCGGTCCACGGTATAATTTTCAAGTGTTTACCGGTCCGCTGTGAGAAAAATGTTGGGGACTAACGCAGTATAGGAAGCCTCAAGTGTCAATTGAAGCCACCTCCGGAATCCATCCCTTCTGAAAGATTACTAATTACCACATATTTTTTGTTGATTTATGCAGTATCAGTCTAATCAAATGCAAAAGTGTATCCAAAACTATGAGTTAATTCTTCCATTACTCATTCTAATGACTATGAATAGAGTAGTTTCATGTAATGAACAGGAGTTACTGAAAAATAAATGAATCTCAATAAAAAGATGTTTCTTGTTGATCAAAAGTAATATCTTTATTATTGGTACTCTCGAGCAGGCTGAGGGATTTTCCAAGTGGTTTTCATTAAATTGTGAATGATTTGACAATATATGCTATTTAAAAAAAATTATAATTGGTGGCTCTTTAAATACAAAGACTTTTCTCCTTTGAAATGATGCTCTTTATTTTTTATTTGTTACTCTTTGTTTTCTGTTATTTGAGCTCTTTTGATCGTTATACCGTCACTTTTTGATGAGGAGGTTTTGTCACTCTGTAAACTGAAAAGATTCTCATGCTCTTTGGGAGCAAAGATAAGGTAAGTTCACACACTTCGTCGAAATGTCCATGAAGTCCCCCAGAAGTCCCATTAGACATCCACTTGCAACCAGCAGCCCTGGGCAAGCACGAGTGGCTCTGTAAACATGGCATTACATCACTGTAACTAATGACATGCTCTCTGACAAACAGTTCTTCTTTCATCTCATGCCTCCTTTGATCCTTTCTTTTCTAGCCGCAAGTGGTCCTCTCCCTGTGTCACTCTCGTAATGGCGGATCCTTGGGTGAGCACTGGCTCCTGCCAACACAAGATAATACACTGCAGATCTGTGGTCCTGTGTGTCAGCAGAAAAATCCATTTCTAGGCTGTGTTTTATGATCTATTCCTTTTATTGCGCTTGAATGAATGTGTATGATACAAAACATGCCTCCTACCTTCTAACTATTTCTGGAGCACCTATTCAGCCACAGGACTGCAGGCTGACTGGTAAGACTGTGAAGCCGAGCCATTGGGTAATCACTTTATCCCACAAATCCTTAACATACACCCACAAACATGGGCATTTCCAATAGGTTCAATTACATTTCTGTTTGTCCTGTTACAACCCATGTATAGATTATTAACCAGGCCAGTCAGGCGAGAGACCAAGGGTTTCTCCCTACTCAGAGTTTTAGGGAGGCTTAAACACTGGCAAATCATTACAGATATAAATATTAGATGAGTAAATACCCGTATAATATTTATAAATTACTAAATGAATGTTGAATAGTCTCATGCCCTTCCAGTTTTATGTTGTTGTTTCTATTCAAAAAGGATGCTTTAGACCGTATATGATAAATGTATATTATTTTCACTTCAATGGATATAAGACTATGTTCTCTTAAAAGTGAAGCAATCAAGATTCAAGTAAATCTAAACATATAAATTAAAGGAGATTAAAGGTTTATGACTTGGCATAATTGAATGGTACACATAAGACTATTTTATCAAACAAAAATAACAAATTGGCATTACATATAAGGGTACATGATCATACACAAAAACTATTTTTTAGTCCCACCTTTTAGGTCTTTCGTTTATTGTGTTATTGTTATTATAACCTTTCATTAGCTAGAAACTAAATTCCATATTTACTTCTTTTTGGAATGCCATGCTTACTCTCCCAGTGTAGGTGGTATTGTGTGATGGGGAGTTCTAGCAGGTGGAGTTGAAAATGACTAAATGGGAAAAGTAATTTTTAACATGCCAGGCCTGCCATTTCACATGATTCTTTACCTTCATATGCTCATGCTGTGATGGTCCCTGCACTGGTGGGGGGCAACTACTAGAATGTCAGACTAAGGCTGTTACAAACCCACACACTCTGACAAGAAAAAAACAGCTATAATTGTGTTTTGTAATTGTTGGTGTGTTAAGTAAAGTCTCCTCATAGATGTTCTGGGAAATAAAGGAGTAGGTCTACATGAAAACTTTCTGTAAAATATTATATGGAGCTTGATCTAGAACTCTAGTACAAAGTGGGGATGGTAGAGGGAGGCCTGTGAATATTAAAAGTAATACCTCACTCTAATTTGTAAAAGTATAACACCAGATTCTTGCTTCTTTCTGGCTGTAGGAGTATTGAACGTGTGACACATATTTATCAGAAGGTCTCTGTGGAACCCCACTGTGCTCCCTCATCTACCCATCATGAGTAACAACACAAGTGCTAATCATACCACAGACTGTCCTGAGGTTCTTATTCCTATCGAAATCTTTATGGTCATCGGCTTTGTGAGCCTGAGTGAAAATCTTTTGGTTGTGGTGGCAGTCATTCGCAACAAGAACCTGCACTCGCCTATGTACTGCTTCATCTGCAGCCTGGCTGCTTTCAACACCATCTCAAGCCTCTCCAAGACATGGGAGAACATCATGTTGGTTTTTAGAGACACTGGACATCTCAACTCCCGGGGAGCATCAGAGCTCAGCATAGACAACGTGATGGACACTCTGCTCTGCATGTCATTTGTAGGCTCCATCTTCAGCTTCCTGGTGATAGCCGTGGATCGCTACATCACCATATTCCATGCATTGCGTTACCATACGCTCATGACCATACGCCGTACGGTGGCCATCTTGATCACCATCTGGACCGTTTGTGGTGTCAGTGGGGCTCTCTTGATCGGGTTCTTCGAAGCTGCTGCAGTCAAGATATTCTTCATAGTGGTCTTCTTCACAGCTCTATTCTTCATCCTGCTGCTCTACGTGCATATGTTCTTGCTGGCACGGTATCATGCCAGCAGGATCATGTCCATGCCAGGAGCTTCGGGACAAAACAGGACAAGTGGCCTGAAAGGCGCGTTCACCCTCACCATCCTGCTCGGTGTGTTTGTGGTCTGCTGGGCTCCTTTCTCCTTCCACCTGTTGATAATCATGGTATGTCCAGAAAACCCATATTGTGAGTGCTACCGCTCACTCTTCCAGCTGCATGTGGTGCTGCTGATGAGTCATGCTGTGGTCGATCCAGCCATTTACGCCTTCCGCAGTGCAGAGCTGAGAAATACATTCAGGAAAATGTTCCTCTGCTCCACACAAACTCAGGACTCCATCAGAGATACGTGTGAATGTGGCATTTCAAATGTATTTCGAAGACCATAGACAAGTCACTACACAGAACACTGTTTTAAAATGTTTATTAATCTCTTTCACAATTACATGATATGTTCTTCACGTTTTTTGTCATTAGCAAGTAGAGCAAGGAGGTAAAGCCAAGAGCTGTATTTTTTATATATTTTTTTATATATTCTAATAAGAATACAGCAATTTGATCATGGTAGATGTGATGTATCGACCAGAATTACGTCTTGCCAAAATATAGCTTTATTTTAATGTAAGGCAACAACTGTGAAATTGGAAACACACATAGAACCAAATGGTTTCCTTTTCTGTAAAGTCACATGATGATTGGTTCGCAGCACAGCACGGAGAAGATTCTGGACTGAGCACAATCTACTACTAAACACCTACTAAACACTGAGCTTGGCATATTCAGCAAACAGATCAATAATTTTGCCTCTGGTAAGACAGAAAATTCTACATAACATCCAAATATCTAACATAAAGCAATAAAGCAATTAAATCTTAGTCTGTTTAATAATCAACACAACTTTACACAATATTATGTGTAATGCATGTCACAATACAGAAATACACCACACAATTAAAAACTATTTGGATCGACAGAGGAACAGGTATGCGGGTGAGGAAGGTTTGACACACCTTGAATCACTATTTTTAAAGTACAGGGATCATGGTGCTTGAAGCATTTTCATTTCTCACAAACATTGACACTTAACGAAAGACATAAGAGAAAGCCTATAGCACCACGTTGGATATCAAATCATTTTATCTGAAGGCCAGCAAATGAAAATTTACACTCACATCCTTTTACATATACATACATTTATACACAATTTATTCATATTGATAGAAATCATTCCAGTCATGTGCAGGTTCCCAATTCAGTTGAAATATGTCCTTAGAAGTGTTATCAGAGCAAAATCGCCCCATCGTTTACTAACAGAGAGCACATATACTAGTCAGTGGTGAGTGGAATCTTCATGTTCGTTGTCTGGTTGCAGACTTACCCCATTCCCCCCAGTTAAACTGTCATCCAGTGGCCTGCTTGTATCATATGGCCCATAATATATTTTATATCTATTATGAGCTTTAAGGATGTGTTACATTCAGAGGATATTTGTAAACAGTAATTCAGTATGCAAAATATTTCAATTACTTTGTA
>JBBKCR010066732.1:0-10237 GCA_037577295.1 Ladigesia roloffi | reverse complement strand
CGCACACACACGCACACACACACACATACATACACACACACACACACACACACACACACACACACAACAGGAGAGAACTCTCGCTCGCACACACACAACACCAGAGAACTCTCGCTCGCTCGCTCGCACACACACACACACACACAACACAAGAGAACTCTCGCCCACAAAAAACACGAAAGAACTCTCACGCGTGCACTCACAACAGGAGAGAACTTGCCTACGCACAGACACACTAGCAGCTTTTGCAAGTAAAAAACTAAATTTTCAACAGATTTTTGTTTAATATATTTAGTTTCTGCAAACTGAAAGAGAATATCCTCACAGGCATTTGGAAAATCTAGATGACTCCAAGTAGTTGTTCTACAGAAATTAAAGACAAAACAAAAAGTGAGCTGAATATATAAATAAACCTGAATACATAAATAAAAACACAGTAATAAAATAGCTAGATCATGTCTGTGAAAGTTAGCAAGAAGAAAACACCCCCCACCCACCCAGTCACCAGTGAGAGCAGCATACTATACAATAAACAGCAAAACGAAGATGGGGAACCAGAACCTACTTTTGCCCTGAGGAGGCTGGTAAGAATGTGTCTTGCCCCTCTCGGGGGAGTAGCTTCGGCTGCTAATGCTGGATCCAGAGCGGCTGTGAGGCGAAGGCGGAACATCTCGGCGGACAGGGGAGCGGTCCCGCACCGGCGGAAAAGGTGCTTTACGACGCAGACCTTCCCTCTCTTCCCTGTTGATGTGTTGATGAGACCAATACACATCAATACACAACAGGTGGGTTGTACCAGGTCAACACTTGCCATGATTTCTACGTAAAAATGTTACGTAAATTCAAAAACATGCAAGGACACAAAATACATTTAAATAAAACATGTATATAAAACTAACTGAAAAACATACATTTTTAGATATACTGGATAGAACTACATTTTCCAATAAAAGACACACAGTTGAGAAATATGATTAAATGATGGCATGTAAATGTCTTACCCTCAACCTGAATTCAAAATAGAACTCCTTAGTCCTATTAAGCAAGCCTGGATATTTTGTCAAATTTGGCTTTTCATAAAACAATAGAACATGTTTGTATGTAGTGATCCTAGCAGACGTCACTACATACAAGGACTTTCACACAAAATGCATCCTAAACATGGTCTTGCAGAAAATCTGGGGTTCAAAGAATATTAATAATATGAGTCTAAAGCAGAAAAATAAACTTGTATCAAAGCTAAATATTTGAACAGTACATCACTGGCCATATTTGGTTACCAGACACTTTATACCCAACACTAAAGAAAGAAAGTACAGAAAGTGTACAACTGGAGGACAGAGTCCAGCACAGTTTTTGGCGATCATGCTCTTAACATACCAACAAAAACAAGTATGTGATGAACTGAATCAAGTCTGTCTGTGTTAGAAATCCACCGATGTGTGATGCACTGGCCATTCATACCTGGAGTTTGAGCTCTCCGGTATAGAAGATGATACATTTACATACCCACGGTCCAGGTTCATGATGGCCTGTATTAATGTGTCGTCACTGGGGTCAGGGCCCAGAGCTGACAGGGATCTGGGGGCGGGGTATGAGCCCTGCACACGAGCACTGGGAGAAGGACCCACTCGATTACTGCCTCTGTATGTGAGGGAGATAAAAACAAATGTATATCAAAACCGCATCACTACAGGGGCATTTAATATAAGCTACTTGTTTTGTAGTGCAACACTGCAAACCTCAGTCTGGGATGATCCAGTTATTAATGTTGCCTTTAAAACTACTCATTAGCAACATTAGATTTGCAGCTCAAGTACAAAAATAAAGAAGCAAACTCTTGACACCAAACATATCTGACTAACTACATTTGGGTAGTCACTGGTAAACTTGTTTTCTGAACCAATCATTACCTCAAGGGACACTTTTATCACTCGTGATGGTTAAAATCAAGCCTTTATGTTGTCATGTAGACAGAAACCCCTTCTCGCTCTCCATTCAGTCAGCAAGACGTCTGCTCAGAGTCCATTAATGTAACAGAATTAGCCATTAGTGTTTTGAAAAGATGTGGAGGTGCTTTACAGGACTTTACCCTCTCAGATTTGGTGGAATCATATGACTGGCGGAGTCCTATCTAGTGATGTATATGAACTCAACTAAATTGAGGAGGTCAAGATATATCCAAAAACAAATACACATATGAATTAACTAATACACAAATGTATCATTTATTTATCTATGTGCACGTTTTTATCTTAACTTTGTACAGGCAATTGTAGCTTAGTTAAGGAAAGAGTAAAAACAATAAAAAACTCAGAGGTTCTATTTCTGTATTCCAGAAAATTTTACCAGGCTAAAAAAAACAAATACATATAACCTTCTAGCACAACGTGAGCTATTTATCCTCACAGTTTAAGAGGGTGTAAAAAGGGCCACTTCAGTGTTACACAGCTTGTTTAGAGGCCTCATGCCCCTAATCTATAGAGGTCAACGATGGAGGCTGCTGTGCTTGAAGACCATTAAACTGGACAGAGCGAAGGCCACGTCTGTTCTTTTAGCCAGTGGGGAGACGGGTTTGATGGATCTTCTAGTCAAACGTCTAATGTAGAGAAAGCACAAGACATTGTAACAAATCTTTAAAAGGAAATGTGACCCCAGACCAAGGGAGGTGTTCAAGCTCAACCCATAAAGGGAAAACCTGAGGTTAACTTTCACACCTTTTCACCCCTCACTCCAGCTAAAAAGGCCATAATTGTTTGTTGCGTACTCAGAAGGTTAACTCCAGGTTAAATGCAGATAATATGGAAAGTTCTCCAAAGACATTTCAGAGACAGTGAGTGACCGTGATTAGCGCATCTCAATCTGAACAATCACTAGGTCTAATTGAATAAACCTTTTATGTATCAAAACCGCATTTGAAAAGACTGAATTTACAAGTCGTATTAGCTACCATTTTCAGATCCTACATTGTCCAACCACTGACGACCAAATAAGGTAAAACTTAAGTGAGGGCATTTAATAATCTCTTTTCCGCAATATCCGATCCAGCACTTTCTGATTACTCTGAGAAGGCTAATGGAAAGGTTCATACTGACATTTCCCCCCTCAACATGAGAGCCATCAACTTCGTTTACGACCTTGCATGTTTGTGTCAGTCATGCCAGGGGCTACACATCCTGCTTGTAAACTCCAGTTTGGTTGAAGCCACACTAAGAGCCATGGCCTACGTCCACATCATTCATTAACACACATCTGTGTACGGCACAATAAAGGCCGCAGTTTACGCTGATCTGCCTATTTACTCCCTCCGGTTTCGCAGCTTATTCGACTCGCTGTACAGGCTGGGGCACAGAGGTGGGGAACGGTCAGGAAAGAATTACAGGCACCTGGTCTGGGTGACCTCAACATGAACTCCTGGCCATCTCGTTCTCTCTCACAAACATGAACCACAGAAAAGGCCACTCATAGTGACCACACAAATTTTAATGACCCTGAATTTTGTTTGAAGCGTACTTGACCCTGTCTGCCACAGACCAACAGAGCAAATTACCACATGTCTGTCTTTACTGTCAATATTATATCTATTATGTCTAGGTGAAAAAATGGCTTTAATAACCTTCAGTTCTAAAACTGCAATCAGAAACTGAGAGGTTATTCACAGACCAATATATGAGACAGTGTTGAAGGTTTAAAGGGAGGTCAACATCCTTTCAATATGGTCCCAACATACAAGAACTTCATAATAAGTCCTTTATAAGAACAGCTTCATAAGAATGAAAAGCAAAATAAGGATTTTTATGCAATCTGTCCACCACTAAACGTTGCCTGCAGCATGTCTAAAATGATTAACAGACACTGTGCTTGAGTGCAATAGCTTTTATAGTTGTGTGTTAATTTTTGTGTCTCATTTTCAGTTCAGTTACCACAAATATTCTACAACATCACAACAAAGCCTGAAAGTAATTCACATTACTGAAACAAGCCTGTCTGTATTTCTAACTTTGCATAACTTAATGAAGTTGAATTTTTCTAATTTGGATACATTTAGGTCCAATTTTTCAATTTTATGTACTGATATTGGCCTTAGACATGTACATATCAGATATCCGCATCAGCCTTCAACTCAGTGCTTCCTTAAACATTCGTGATGCAATATAAAAAGCCCCCTTTTTATTTGACAATGGAAACCATTGTATCAGCTGTCTCATTTTCACTGCTGGCATCAGAAAAGACAATGTGGGGTTGCATTATCTGTGGCGAAAAACATAAAAAAATAAAGAGAACTGCGCCAGTCCCGGGGCATAGACAGCCTAGCAGTACTAGAATATATTTTCTGCTACATTAAATGCATCATAAAATTCATAAAATTGGCTTTAGTGGGTCTTCAGGGCCTCAGACTGAAAAAAGAGCACTACTGCACATATCTGGCCAATCTAAAAATCTGCAGTCATGCATACAATTACCAGATTGGAAAACATGCTTCTCTGAGATAATGCGTCAGAACAGACTCATTCTCAGGGACAGTTGGATGAAGGTTAATTCCCTTAATGGCCAATGAAGCTGGTGTTAAAAGAAAATTTAGTGAACTTCATTGCAGGAGGTCACATGAGGGAAGAGATAGATAAAGAGAACACCTCAAGAAATCTCCCTAAACTAACTCTTAAACCACAGGAATTATCTCTGGTTGCATTACCATGAGAGTAAAGTAAAAAACACCTGCAGAGTGTAGGTCTGGAACCATCTTGATTTATGCTCCCTTTTAAGACATATATACGAATATTTTCTCTCAAATACACACAAACCACTGTTTTTATATCTTGGGAGGTCAAGTCAGACATAAGAAGAAGAAGAAGAAGAAGAAGAAGAAGAGCAATAACAATAATAATGTCCCATTTGTATATGTAAAATCCAAACAATTATGTGTTACTCAAGAATGTCCAGTCTTAGCTACAACTGGCCAGAGTGGATACAAGGAGCAGTAAACAAATCCACCTGGGGATTCTAGTCCTAAATGCAAAGAGTTTGGAATAATAATTACACTCAATATCATTATGTGGATTTATGATTTTTAAGGAATATTTCATTGTATTAATTGTACATTGATGGGTCATAAATCCCTGCTTATAAATATTTTAAACTTTAGGTTTTATTATTTATTTTATTTAAGTAATATTATATATTTTAAAATGTCTTAAACTGTACAAACAGGTTAAAGAATTACCATGATATAAAATGTTCACACCCCTATGTTAGTAACACAAAATGTGATGATCTACATGCAGTTTTTTCTACAGTTGAACCAGTGCTGCCATCTGCTGGGAAAAGGCCGTGGACCATGGATTAAAGCTCAAGGTATTGTAGGGTCACATAAAAAAAGCTAAATAACCAGACAGGTTCACATTTCCTGAGAAAACTTACAATGATTCCAGGATTCTCTTCGGCATAGGCACACACTCACAATTATAACAGCAAAAACAGATATCTAACTTTTCTCTGGAAAGTGAAGCACACATGGCGGATTTTACCTGAGATCCACTTGGCGCCCAGAGTGAGGTTCCTCTCTTGGTCCTCTGTAATAACCATAGTCCTCCTGCTGGGACACACAGACAGATGTATATGAAAAGTACAGAGACATGTGAAAGATGTACAGTTCCAACAAGAAAATACATCAGACACCTAAACTGACAGTGACTGTGTTTTATCTCTTGCCTAATAATCACACTAGCTATATGTGTTTGCTTCATAATTTTGCACCTTCTAGCCCACAAGCTTTTAATCTTTATTATCTCTCTCTGTTTTGCTCCTTTGCCTCTCCATCTTCTTGGGTTCTGGAGAAAGGACACTCTTAAAAATATTACAAAACATACACGAGGTGTAGACACATCAGGTGAGGAGATAGCAACAACCTTCATTCTTGTCAACTTTACTTATTTTGTGCAGTTAAGATTAAAGTGGTTTCTTTTACCTGATAGCAAAGTAACTATACTCCTGAGAGAGGTTTTGTGGTGTGTAACATCATGTTTTTCAGTTAGCACTGTCCTAGACCATTCAAACACCAACCACCAAAATACTTATATTGTGATCCTCTGGATATTATTCTAGTGTCGTATTACTGTACTTCATTCCTCAGTACACAGTAAAGGGACACCTTAATTCTAGCAATGGTCTCTATTTTACCATAGAGTAACCTTGGAGTCATAAATGGTATATAAATGTTTGACTGTGGTTCTGCAATGATTCTCCAGACTGTCTATAATTTTTTTTCCATTTATAACAAAAATATGCCATGCTAAAAGTTTTGTTCAGGTTAATTAAAATAAACCACAGTTAGCCTACATGTCTTCTTTTTCATACAAATTTCAGTACATTCTTATTTTCAGGCTATATGGAAGACTTCGTCTCAACAAACGTATATGGAAACACTGGGTTCACAAAGTGAAATCTGGATATCATCAAAAATGCATACTGATGCAACGTGTAAACATTTCATAGATCTAAATGCAGATGTCATTTTTGCCAGTGAACCTACAAAAAATGAGAGTTATTAAGGCTGTCCATCCCACAGTAATGATTGAACTTACCCTCCGACCAGGCAGGACACCTCTAGGTTCATTACTGAAAGAATGATGGGTGTCTCCATGGTAACCCCTCTGATCTTCACCATGGTAGTTCCTGGGAGCACCGTTTGGGTAAAAGCGAGGACCATCATATTCAAAGCCTCGACCATAGTCATCATCAGGACGCCCAAAACCAGGCCTTCTTTCTCCACCGCCTCCTCTTTGATATGGGGCCTGAATACAACACATTAAGAAAGACGCATTTAACGCTAATAAGTCAAAAAGGTACACACATATATGGCTCCTTCTATATAGGCCATAAACTCAAGAGACAACCATAGCATTTCTTACAGATCTCTCTAGATGGAAACGCTCTTCATATATCTCTCGGATGTTCCTTTCTCTCCTGAATGCCACTGAGAGGGAAAAACACCAAAAATAAACATTAAGAAAGACATTGCATCTTATAGAAAGCAGCTTTGTTCAAGTGGATGGTAGGACTGAAAGTGATGTAATTTAAACGCAATTCAAGTAAATATTTCAAAATACTCCACCTACTTGCTTTAAGTAAGAAGTGATCTTCAGCTGTACAGTCTTGGGTCACCTGAAGAACAACAGAATAAAAACAGAATCTCAGAAATCTACGGTCCCTCAAGCTGAGAAAACCAGCCGGAAAGTGTGTAACATATTTCTATCAATAACCCCTTGTATTATATGCTTTTAAGCCTGGCAATCCCTCTACTCCTACAAAACTGCACCCTTGTGATCAGAAGGTCGTGGTTTCGAATCCCAGGACTGCTAGTGGCACCACTGATGTATCCTTGAGCAAGATAGTGTCCCCACACACTGCTCCCTGTTGCTTGCTGCCCACGGCCTCACTTGGTGAATGGATGAAACGCAGAGAAATAATTTCACACTGTTCAAACTGTGTGTTCTGAGACAAATGGGCACTTTACTTGTGGGCTGCCTTTCACTGTCAGATACAGTGAAATCTATTTTAACTGGATTTGTGCTGACAGTCAGACAGTCATCTAAGCTACCTCTACACATGTGTCGCTAACTGCTGCTATTGAGTGTTTAAATGAGTTCCTACCTCACATGCAAGTCCAGGGTCTGGATCAGAGAGCTACACCCCCACACACACGGAGATTTATTGTTGTGGTACAGGTAACCCAAATAAACCCCAAACGACGTACAGTTTACACACAGGTCGTTTACCAACAATTCTATCATTTAATACACTGTAATACTGCAAGAACTACAAGAACACTAAAAGAAAACAGGTATCTGGAACCTAAACCTTGTCACACTCACTGCAGGATAGAACGAGGGCCAATTCGTCTACTGCACTTCCAGTCCTAGGTGATTTCAAAATAAGAGTCTCGGTTTTTCATCCACGATATTGTACTTTCTGAAGCTGCTGCACAAACGGTCCAAAACCATTAAAATGGTTTAATATTCCCTAAATCATGTCCATATATTTAATCAAGTCAATTAGGTTTTATTGTCATTGCTACCATATACACACAGCAAACAGTAAAAACTAAACATATTGTTCTTCCTACAGCCATATATTTTTTGTTATTATAAATTAAACGTATAATGTATTATTGCATTCACACTGCGTATACAAAAACCCGCTTGCATTTTTTAAAGTACAGTCTGTACAGAAATTACATAGATATTATATATTCTAGGACTGCCAAAATCCACATTTCAATGTACACTGTACTTGTCAAGTTGAGTTTTAAGCTGGCGAACATAGAGGTTACACTAAAAAATAGAAACACAAATTCTGCTGTGCTCATGGAGAATGTACAGTATGTGAATTTTGTGAACAGCCCATAGAGAGTGTTTGGTTAAGATCCCATAGAACAGTGGTTCCCAACCTTTTTCTTAATGGACCCCTCATTTCATCACTGCATTTCATGGTGGCCCTTTAATCTTCCTAAAAAACAGCATTAAAGAGGTTACAATGATGTTTGCCATGTCTATTTTATTGTAAACTGACTGACTCATCTCTCTACACAAGCTGATCGTAATGCGTAAGCTCACCTAGCGCGAGCCCAGAGTAAGTCTTCCACAGAGCGTTAAACTTAACACAAACATTTACCTCAGGTTTACTTAGTAACAACATGTTCAACGTACCTTAAAGTAATAAACTACACAAATTTCGACATGACATCCATAACAAATCTTACTATACCTCATAAATAAAAAGTCACTGTAAAATTGTAACCAAGTTTGCCCCAATGTTCATATTATTTACCTTTAAATACATGAAAACCAATGAGACTTGGGATCACGTCTTGAGCTCTGCCAGCTCCTCTGTGTCTATGTGCGGCATCTGCAGATGGCGCACGAGCACCTGATTTTCCCGCCCCAAAATAAGGCTCAGTGAGAATTGTGTATTAGGCATGATTTGATATTTGTACCTATCCACAAATAATCTGTGGATATCACACATCTTTGCTGTTTAATGTTGATTCGCTTGCGATGCTACTCACGCAGGTAACAGATACTTGTAAAATGTACACAGTATTTTGATACTACCCAATAGGCACCCATGTGCAATGCCATATTTATCGCGATATTTTCTTGTTTATTGTTGTAAAATAATTAATAACAAATTAAAATATGAATTTTGCTTTTCATCACTCATACAGTGGCCCTGAAGTGCAAACCATACCAACAAATTACTAAACAAATTGAGAAACACAACAAATTAAGAAGCACAAAAACAAAATTGACAAGCACAAAATCAAATTAAAAAACACAAAAACAAAAGAAGAACCATAGAATCTAAATTGAGAAGCACAATAACAAAAGAGGAATCACAAACACAAAAGAAGAATCACAAAAACTAATTGAGAAGCACAAAAACAAAAGAAGAATCACTAAATGTCATGAGTCTGGTGGCAACCACCGGGGGGCGCTGCAGGACCACATGCCAGACGCAGCTGGAGGAGATCATGAGACTCATTAGAATTATTATTTAAGGACAGTGGTCCGTTTCTCCGCACGGAGGCACGTCTCTCTCCTCATCGACTCCCGTTACTCTACTCTTCCCTTCTTCTTCTCCTTATCTATTCTCGTTACTCACCGCTTCTCTTCTTTACTCTCTCCTTCTTTTCTTTCCTCGTACCCTGGTTCTTGTCTTGTATATATTGTAAATAAACACTCATTCGCATGGACTACCACAGTGACGTCTCGTCCGTCACACCCAAACGGCTGCCTAGTCAGCTTCATATGACACTAAAACAAAATTAAGCACAAGAAAACAAAAGAAGAATCACTAAAACAAAAGAATATTCACAAAAACTAAAGAGGAATCACAATAACAAATTGAGAAGCACAATTACATTAAGCTCTCCCGGATCACCAGTCAACAACAGGAGACATCACTTATTGGAAGACTGCACTGTTTGTCTTTGGAACCGAAAGTTAAATTGCCTGTAATGTATTTTTCCAAACTTGAACATTTCCGTGACCCAAACGTAGCTCTCGCCATTCGAGGATATTTTAATTTAGGACATACCTGTTGTGCAAGTTCACACTTTTCATGATCTAGTTCAAAGTTCAGTACATTTTATTTTTAGGTGTGATATATAGTCTAAATGAAAATTTATTTTGTTTTAACATACATCTATAACCTACCTACATTCTTGCATATATGGACA